>JAHTLZ010000089.1:5130352-5165025 GCA_023846285.1 Phrynocephalus versicolor | reverse complement strand
AGAAGAAGAAGAAGAAGAAGAAGAAGAAGAAGAAGAAGAAGAAGAAGAAGAAGAAGAAGAAGAAGAAGAAGAAGAAGAAGCTCATCTACTTTTCTTTTGATATTTTTTTTCGAGGGACTGCCCATGCAGTGCTTTATTATGCCAGCTATCAGCTCCTATTTGCATTGTTGTTTTCCTGTGTTGAGCCTTTGTTTGCCACTGTGCAGGTGGCCCCAAACGAAACCTGCTGGCTCTTCTCCCAGGAGGCACCGTGGGGCAATCAAACTCCCAACCTCTGTCTCCACAGCCAGACATCTAAACCACTGGGTGAGCTAGACAGCTGAGTAGTTATTTATATGCCTTCATGTAAATATTTGACCACCACCAGTCTTTAAAACTATTTTGGGCAGATGTTCTGTTGCAAAATAGCGACTATTTTGATATAGGACAGGGCGGGGGGGGGGAGGCTGCCTGTCAAAAGTTGTGAGTGATTTATTTATTGGGCAAAGCCATCTTGTGCCCAGAGCTGCACCAGCAACTTCAACCAAGGACGGGCAGGAGCACAAGCAAGGGTCTCTCCCCATCTGCTGATCACCTACTAGTCTCCCAGGCAGCCAAGAACTTGGTGGAAGTTTGAGATGAAGCCCACACCTAAGTTCAGATAAACAAGAAAAACCAGGATCGGTAAATGAGTTCTATAAATTATATGCGTCACACCCTCGTTTGCGGTGCTTCTTACAGTTTGCAATTACTCAGCACGTTCGATTTCACAGCATGCAACACTTTAAAACACACACTACACTCTTCACAGAAAAGCCTGCAATGGGGTGATAAAACTCCCAACTCTGGCTTATAAGTTTACCAAAGATAATAAACTACAGTTAACAAGCCACAGAGGTTAAAGGAAGCTGTGTTTGCAAGCCGAGACAGTTCAGAAAACCACAACATTCAGAGGCATCCGAGTAAAGAAGCTGTTGTCACACAAGCTATCCTGCTGCAACTATACAAGAAGCAAGCAACGTTATTTCTAATTTATTAGTCCTTCCATCTC
Organism: Phrynocephalus versicolor; assembly: GCA_023846285.1. Classification (NCBI taxonomy): domain Eukaryota; kingdom Metazoa; phylum Chordata; class Lepidosauria; order Squamata; family Agamidae; genus Phrynocephalus; species Phrynocephalus versicolor. The sequence goes on along the minus strand of JAHTLZ010000089.1, from coordinate 5,163,995 downwards.
AGATGTTTAAATTGCAAGCAGACAGAATAAGAAACGCCAAAATGGGACAGAACACCATAGGTGTAGAAATATGGCAACATGGCTCACACACATCATTCAAAAGTTGTAGACCAGTGGTTCCCAACCTTGGGCCGCCAGATGTTCTTGGACTAAAACTTTGAGGTGCCTTCATCGCCAGTTGTGCTGGCCAGGATTTCTGGGACTTGCAGGCCATTAACTTCTGGGGACTTAATGTTATAGACCAAGCACCTAAATCAACAAGACAGGAACACCAATTGGGCAGAGCAGGAATCCAACTGCGAACTCACACGTGGCGACACAAAGATAAGCTTGATGTTGTTCCTAACATAAAAAAAGAATCTGCAGATAACAAAAACCTGGCTCAGGTATTTTAAATCCCTCAGCTCAGTTTAACAGACCTGCTGTTTTCCTCATCACATTCCCTTCCTTAATCACAGTTAGGTGCAAGTACCTGATGTGAAGCAATATTTTGGGGGTAAACAAAGCCTCCGTCTTTCTGGCTTCTCTGACCCTAAGGAAAGCATTCAGTAGAGACACACAAGCATTTCCACTTAATCTTCTCTGTATAGAAACAACCATGGAGGTTCAATTTTGTCTTCACGCCCAAAATAGCTCTTGAATATTTGTAGACACATATTCTGCCAGATACCACAAAATATTTGCACATGCATTAGTAACTTAAATAATTAATCACAGTGAAAGACGGACCCATTCGCCATCTAATTGGTAGAAGCAATATTTGGTAATTGATAGTAATTCCTGGTAATTGAACGCTAATTAACTCATTTACTAAGCAATGCATTTACACTGTGCTTTAAAATAATAATGTTTTGAAATGAGAGAGGGTTTAATTCAAGAGTGTTAGAGATTTCAAAAATCTAACAGGTACTTTATTAAAGAATTTATGGGAAGTTCATGTAGTTGTATTATGGTTGCTACACTTCCCCTCTTTAGCTATCCTCTCCCTCCGGCCCACTGCTATGACTCTTTTAAAACCATTGGGTATGTCCATCCACAAAAAGCAGCTCCCCCCCTCCTGATTCCCCATCAGTGGAACAGACACATGATTCAACCCCAACACTCAGCCCCTCACCTTCTGCAACCCCCTCACATGCGCAAAGCCTTAGCACACAGAAAACAATTACAGAGGCAAAAAAGGAAGCTGTTAATTAATAAACACACAAAAGTCCTTTATTGGTTCAACAGTTGTTTGCATTTTTATAAAACGGCAGCATGGGAGATGCTGGAATGACATATAGGTAACTATGGGATTTTTCATAAATAATTGTGGACAAAAGAATGTTCCAAAGGAATTTCCTCATTTCCCCCTCTATTGCTGCATAGGAACGGCTGGCTTTTCCCTGGTCTGCCCGCCCCACTATTTTTGCATTCTTCTTTCCCTCTTTAGGGGAAATCTTTAGAATTTGCCCATTCCACCCAATGCCTGAGTCGGTCTAATTTTGACTGAGAGTGTTTTGAAATCCAAGAGCTGGTGCTGAACTCCACAGAAGGCTGGCAAACAAACAAAGGTGAGACAGAGAGCAGTAGTAAACACAGCAATTGCTCTTTACCCACTGCTGTTTGTTCAACAGCTTCTGTAGTGCGGAAGAATAAAAGAACAAGGCAGTTCTGTCTTCCGAAAGTCGGCAACAAAAGAACCACCTCCGTTCTGCAGGATAGTCGCTTAGCGCCTTTCAGAGAAAACTAGTATACAACTTTTTTTCTTAAAATGCCAAGAGCAAATCAAACAGCCGGATGAAAGAGAAGGCTGAGGAGCACTCAGTGGACCATTCTTCAGCGGGCTGGTTTCATGCAGGCTGAACATTTGTAGTAAAGGTTGGAAGCCAACTCCCTCCCCCACCCCCAAGAACAGGGTGGGCGGGAAGCAAGACCCAAGCAAGGATAAGGCTAGCTGGAACATCTGTCTGTCTGTCTGTCTATCTATCAATCATCAGTATAAGACTGTCATATATATATGCATACTAGAGAGAGAGAGAGAGAGAGAGGAAAGAAATGGATAGATGGATGTTTAAAAGGTTTTGTTATTTTAATATTGGACCACAGTGATCATGTTTCAACACTATCTTTGTTACTTTTTGTTTTGTTTGCTTTTATCACCTGTTCCTATTTAAATTTTGTTGTTGTGTTGTTACAGTGGTGACCGACTCTTTGAGACCCCCCACGTTCATGGAGTTTTCTTGGCAGGAATACTGGAGTGGCTTGCCAGTTCCTACCCCAGGCGCCCTACAGCACCTGGTGGTCACCCATCCAATTACTTGGCAGGCCTGATCCTGCTTTGCTTTCGAGATCAGGTGAGACCGCATGTGCAGAAGGCATCTTCTTAAGCCTCCTTAAATCCCAGGCCTGGGAGAATGGCAAAGCGTTTTGGCCAAGTAAGTAAGATATGATTCAAAAAGGGCCTCAAGATCCCACCTCCTTCCCTCCCTTCCAGGGGATCTTCAGACCCGCTTGCGGGGGGGGGTGTCACCCACCTGCCCAAACCCTTCTCTGCAGCAGCTGGGCTCAGCAACTGGGGGGGGAGTCCTCCTCATTCCTCCACCCCTTTCCCTCTCTCAGCCTCTCCTGAGCCACCCATCGGGCCCTGTTGAAAGCTGGCAAGGTAATGGCGAAGGACCTTCATCAGCTTGAAAGACAAGTGACAAGGAGGTGGTGAACAGGTGGGAGGAGCCCAACAGAGAGAGCCCTGCTGGGCTCCCCAGATGAGACCTGTCAAAACAGGCCAGAGAAAGCTGCCCCCTCCGAATCGGCTTTCCATGCTGTTAGCAAGAGGCGGCTGGCCACCAGGGGAAGAGGGGGACAGGAAGAGGCTTCGTGGAGGTGTCCTCCTGAGCCACCTCCCCCCCCCGTCCCTCCAGGGAGGTCTTCTACGTCCCACCTGGGGCAGGAGCAACGCCAAGGCCAGCTTCTCCTTCCCATGCTGGTTGTTCAAAAGGGCCCTGCTGAACACGATCGGGAGCCCTTTCCCAAAGGCCGGGGATAAATGGACCGGGTGCCTGGTCGTTTCCCAGCTCCAAGGGGATAACAGTGGGGGAGGCACTTGAGGGCAAAATGAGGGGCATGTCAGCGGCACACAAACACACATGTGGGTGAACAGAGAACTCTGCCTGTTTGATGAAGGGAGGCAGGGCAACGCAACAGGGGGTCCAGGAATGGCTCTCTGGAATTACCATAGATCTACACGTGCTCTGCAGGACGTGCCAGGAAACTTGCAAACAGCATCTAAGTACAGAATGGGAGGAAAGGCAAGAAAGGGTTCGCCGATCCAGCCAAAGGGTAGCTTATGCCAGCCCAGAGGTGGCCGGTCTGAAACACACGTCGGCCTGTATGTGGTTGCCGCTCGCATTCAGAGAGGCGAGGGTGCGTGCTTGCTTCCTTTCTTTGAAAACCAAACCAGGGCAGGCCAGCTGTTGAGGTTGAGTGGGAGTGGTGACCCCCTCCCCCCATTCAACCAAGTCGCAAGGCTGAGCTGTTGCCCATCGAGGTCGGCTGGTCTAGACCCCAGGGGCATCACACAGAGAACCCCTGCAAACATCCCATTTTCATGTCTTCTCTTTCATGCGGAGAATTACCCACGAACTGTGTAAGTGCATTCAGCTCAGAAAATGAGATGCAGTGGAGTGGGAGGGGGATCTCGGAAATCTAGCAAAGCAAACAGGAGGAAATGTTTCCGCCCAATCTCCCGAATAATTATGGGAATAAAACCTGGGGATTCGGTTATATCATCTCTCTTGTGTGTTCTGCAGACAGGCTGCTAGATGAGTCGTTGTGTTTACCATGTGCAGTCTTTTTTTAGTTATATAAAAATATAAAATTTCTTCTCTGCTGCCTTCCTGAGGGATATTACTCCTCAAAAGCTGGTATTTGGACAGGGAAGAGAAAATAACAATCATGTCATTGTGAACAGCTCTTTCCTCCTTCAAGAAACCAGACACACAACACCAATCCCCGCACCCCGTTAGATGCTCTTCACTTGGATCACAAATGCAAAGAAGCAATTAGCCTGACTGCCAGTTTAGACCTTGGACCAGGGAGGCCGTCCACTTGGGAGAAACCACTCCCTCCCTAAATTAAATAAAAATAAAAATGATGATTTGCTGCCCCATTCCCTGCCCTGACACTCTAGGAAGGAGGCTGAGGCATTTGGCTGCCTGAAACAAAGCAGCAAATGGTAGCCACTGGTTCCCAGGAGGAGAATACCCCAAGTTAAGGGCTTTTCTTTTGCCCATGATTGGCGGTGAGGAGCCATGAACACCTACCCTGAAGCCTCAGCAGGAAAATGACCCTGATAACAGTACAAGTAACCCGCCTTTTGTTATGTTTCTGTCTCAGTTCTGCTACTGGAGACAGCGAATATCTCGATCTTCTAAGAGCCAAGTGTTTCCCAGCTTTAATCCCCAAAAGCCTGGCCAGCACAGCAAGTGGTGAAGGCCTCTGGGAGTTGTAGTCCAAGAATCCAAGAAGACTGAGGCGCATAAGAGACCAATTTTTAAACATCTGAAGGGCTGTCGTCCAGAAGAGGAGCAGGATCTGTTCTCCATCAGCCCCATCATGCAGGATGAGCCAGAATGGGCTCAAGTTAAGAGAACTCAGCTTTCAGCTGAATATCAGGAAAAACTTCCTGACTGTTGGAGCAGTACAGAAATGGAACCAGTGACCTTGGGAGGAAATGGGTGCTCCAACCCTGGAGGCCTTCAAGAGAAATTAGGGCCACCACCTGGCAGATCTCCTTTGGTTTGCATTCCTGCCTGGAGCCCCACGGGGTTGGACTGGATGACCTTAGAGGCCCCTTCCAAGTTCACCCTTCTATGATTCTATAAATATCTGGGGACACAAGATGCTAGGCCAGTGCTTCCCAACTTTGGGTCCCCAGATGTCCTTGGACTACAACTCCCAGAACTCTTGGCCAGCACAGCTTGTAGCGGAGGCTTTGGGGAGCTTTAGTCCAAGAAGGTTCCAAGGTCAGGAACCAACGTCCATCGTGCAAATAATCCATAACAGAAGCAAGGACAGACATGTGTGTCTGTACGTGCATGCGTGTGTGCGCGTGCACGCGCTCGCGCGCACGCGCACACACACACACACACAAAGAGGCTAGCAGACCTGCAGCTACCCACCATTCTAATACAGGAGCAATGTGTTTCTTCTAAGGAAACACACCTTCCCCCCCACACACACACCTCCTTTTCAAGCTCCACTGAAGGTGTTATGCACCCAAGGAAGGAAAGAAGAAGCCTGGCCTCATTTGTCCACTGATGGTGGGGGGGGGGGCACGGCATTCAAGCCATAAATCCCTAATGGGGATGGAGCTCCCCAGCGGTGGCCGCTCGCCCATTGCAGCGGCTGGGCTCCTTTGTGTGCTCAGAGGGTTCTTAAGCAACCGGTGCGAATGCTGCAGCGGAGACCAATTCTGTTTAATGCCACTGGAGTACCTGAAGGTGCCAAGCTAAAAATGGGCACCACAGACCCACAGTTTTATGATTATTATTATGAATTAGGATTCCACTTCTCCCCATTAACAGCGCCTGGGAGGGATCTGGCTCTGAACCGTTCCCAGCACCTTTATTGTTACCTTTCTTTGCAGGATTTCAATTGCGGATTAGAAGGCAAGAGCTTTGCAAAAGCATCAAGAAGGAAACAAAACACTTGAGGAAAGATGGGGGGCGGCAGGGGGGAGGGAGGCAGAGAGAGACGTTTCTCTTTGCCCTTCAAAACTCTCCACATTATGTGTTTTCCTCTTCTTCTCTAAACGTGGATAATCTTCAGTGGAAGGAAAATCACTTCAGCCCAAATGCCAAGGGAACACATTCCTCTTACTTCGGCTCCGCGTGCTTTTCATGGGTCTTCTTCGCCACACTCCTCATTCAAGAGGCCGCCTCGAGGAGAACGAATCCACCACCACGGGGACCTGCCATTCCCAGCCTCTGGAGCGCAAGGAGGCCACCGCGACTCAAGACCACCTCCTGGACCACACGTGTCTCAACACATGCTCCTGCCTCGCTGACTTACGACACACGGCAAATCCAAGTGGAAAAGCAAGATGGCCTCAGTGGCGATGAAGAGAGGAGAGGAGGGGACAGAAAACGGAGGGGAGGAGGAGGAGGCATAGTGCCTCACACCATGTGAAGTCCAGCAGCTACGAACCAGCCTCTCTGAAAGGCAGCTGGTCAACGTGGGGGGGCGGGGGGCTCTCCCTTGGAGAAGGGGCACCTTTAGGTCTTTACAGTCGGCCTAAAATCTTGGGTAGGGAACCGGCTCTTCAGAGCCCTTGAACCCGGCCCTCAGCAGCACTGGGTGTTGGTCTTAACGCCCAACGTGGGTGAACTCCTGGATGGCTCAGGGGTTGAGGTCTCTGGCTGCAGCACCAGAGGTTGGGAGTTCAGTTCCCTGCCATGCCTCCTTGACAGGGGCAGGTCTGGATGATCTATAGATCAGTGGTCCTCCACCAGTGAGTCCCCGGATGTTCCTGGACTGCAACTCCCAAAAATCCTGGCCAGTTTCGCTAGTGCTGAAGACTTTGGAAGTTGTAGTCCAAAAACATCTGGGGAACCACAGGTTGAGAACCATTGATCTATAGGATTCCTTCCAGCTCTGCAGTTCTAAGATGATGATGATGATGATGGTGTGATGATGATGAAGTGCCTTCCTTTAAGGTTAATTTTCATATTACACTGAAGATTGGAGAAGTGCCCCCTCCAGATACACTGATACACTCTTCCCCCAGGGTACACATAATGGACACATGCCTGCATGCACTTGACCCGTATGCTTCACGCCTATTATGGGTTGCATGCTTTCCACACGGCACTCTCGGAAAAGGACCCCTCTCCTCCCTGCACAGAGGGGCAAAACGGCAAGAGCCCTTCTGCACCTGCTCCCTGCCTGCCTCCACAAGCTGTTTTTATGCTGGGCAGAAAGAGCCAAGAGGACTTCCTCCCGAATAAAGGACCCGTGGAGCCTGCCGGACAGGGAAACAGGGCAAAGCTTGAAAAACCCAGCGCAAGGGACAGAGAAGGGCCGGGGCAGGCATCTCGTTGCCCATCTTGCAATGTGAGGAAGAGCCAGGCACCGAGCGTGTGGGCCTCCGACTGAGGTTGACCTGCCAAAGGTGAGGGATGGTGGAAACCAGAGCCCAACGGTGCCTGGACAGCCAACACAGGGCCTGTCCCTTGCCTACACCGCCATCACGGCCTGGAACAAACCGTTCAGAAATGTTGTCGTCCCCCCCCCCCCCAATGCACACACACACTATACAGACCCAGCATTTATAAGACAGTCAACGCTCACCACGTCACACATTAACGGGCAGGCTGTTGGGTGTTTTTTAAAATCACGGCAGAGGTGTGGCAATGCACACCTTAGAATTCAGGGGGGGGGGGAGGTGCTCCTGCCACACCAGTCTCTGGGGCAGAGGGTAGTGGTGGTGGTGGTGGTGGACTCCGGCCTGATGGGGAGGGGGCCCCATGTGGAGTGCAGGTGCCAAACGCCTTGCTCCAAGAGGTGCCCCTTGCCTTGCTCAAAGAGCACGCTGTCCTTTCATAGCACCCATATCTCACCCTCTACTGCCGAAATGGTGGCGCACGCTGGGATTTCACTTCCATAATTGGAGAAGAACAGATGGTGGGGCTGCCGACGCAGGCGGGGCTGCCATTCAAACCATCTCCGCTGCTCATAATTTTGGTATATGAGAGCAGCAAGTGGGATCTCCCCCAGCTTTCCTTCCCTCCTACTTTCCTCCCGCCTCCTCAACAACCTGGTGCTGTAGCTCCCCCAGAAGCACCCCCAGTGTTAGCAAATGCCACTCAGAAGGCATTGGGCTGCACTCCCAGGAATCCTGGCTGTCCATTCACACTCAGGCGGCATTTTGGAGACAAGTGCCCTTCCAAAGGGAGGCCACCACCAATCGAGCTCCCCTCCCGGAAAAGCCTGGACCGCCCTGGAGCTGGATGTGGGTGCCGGGAAGGGTGGGTGGGTGGGAATGAAGACACCAGCCCTTCAGCTGCCCAGTTCAGATGCTCTCAGGTTGGAGGCCAATCCCTTCGACACACTGGGCACCTTCTGGGACTGGCACTTGGGCAAACCACCCAAATGGAGGCTCACTAGGGTTCTTCAAGGTTGACCAACAGTGAACTACAAATTCTTCCAACGACCAACAAACTCACAAATCAGGGTTTTCAGACAGCCAGGGTCTGTCTTGAGAGAGAGAGAGAGAGAGAGAGAGAGAGAGAGAGAGAGAGAGGCAGAGGGAGAGAACACCCTGCCTCCACAGCCTTTAGGGAACAGGGAAGGTGTGCTGCCACCCTCTCTGCAAAGGGTTGGGATCCCTGAACCTCATGAATGCAAACTGATGAATATTTAACAAATTGTGATATTCACTGAATATTGTGATTCTTTAGAAAAAAGTGCCCTTTGGAAGGGCACTTGTCTCCAAAATGCCCCCTCCTCTAATTACTTCTACCCCCCTCCTCCAGGAGCTCCACAACGCTGGCAAGAGGTAGTGCAACACCACAGTGCAGAGAGAGAATGGGCAGGGTGCCAGATTGTGGTCATGGAGCCCAACCATTAAGGACCCCGGCTTTATTGGGAAAGGCCATGTCCTGGACCCCTGGAAGAACTGGACAAAGTTCCACTCAAGCCATGTTTACTGGAAGGCATCAATGGGGAAGCCACCTTTGATGGTTTCCTGTGGCTTCTCCAGACCTGCCTAGACCTTGAAACTAAGAACAATTTGGCAGTGCTGTCATTCAATGGCTGAAAGATTAAGTCACAACTAGAGCAGCCATATTGAATGACTGGAGCATTCAGAAGAGATGATTCAACAAATCCTCACTGATTTAGTGGATGCCCTCTAGTTGTAACTCAAAAACTGGATTTCATCCTAACCCCCCCCCCCGGCTCTCTCTCTCTCTCTCTCTCCCCAACCTCCCCCCCCCCCCCTCTCTCTCTCTCTCTCTCTCTCTCGAGAGAGAGAGAGAGAGAGAGGCACCAGCTCAGGACCAGAATCAGCAGTACCCCTCCACTTGAAGGACAAAGGGCACTCATTCAAAGATGAGGATGTACACATATTAGACAGAGAAGAGAGGTGGTTTGAGAGAGGGGTCAGGGAAGCCATTCATGTGAGCATTGAAAACCCCTCCCTCAACCGAGGTGGGGGCCTCAGGCACAGTCTATCTGCCACTTATCAGGCTGTGCTTTCAACAAAACCCAGACAAACCAAAAATACTTCACACCACCACCACCAAGGCCATATTTTTATCGGTTTCAGCACCTTAGCTCATAGTTCACCTAATGGCGTATTGTGACTATTGTCCACCTAACGAGCCTATTCAGGCCACTTATGAGCCTGTTTCAGACCAGGGTGACAGGAGGTCAAAGTGAGCTCTAAAATGGAGGACTCACAACTAGCTTTCTTCATGCTGACAAAGCTGCTTGGATGAACAGCAAAATGTTTCAATCTCTCAAGAAAAAGAAGCCCAGATGCCATGAAAAATTCAGAAAAATTCACCTGGGAATCTTCACAGACATACTCTCTGTAGTTGTGTTTTTAACTTGGTTGTCTATTTGCTGTGTTATGCTTCAGCTATAACATTTCTTCTTTTACTTTAGTGGAAAGTGGGACTTAGATAAACAATACAATGAATGGTTCCAATACCACCTTGTTGTGGAGAGCAGACACCTACCCTTCATGTCTTGTCAAGCAGGCAGGCACCACTCAAAGCAACAATGACCACATATGAGAAGCCTTTTTGTTCTGGTTTGTGGGCTAAAAGGTCAAAGACGTCAACCATCTGACAGACAGACACACAAGGCTGATGAATAAGTCTTTCAAACTTTGAAGCTACAGCATATAGAGGGCTCCCCCCCCCGGCTTTCGAAACCACAATATCCTATTTTAGTTGTAACTACTCTGATCCCTTGAGTCCTTTATGATATCTGGGAATCTTATAAGTGGTTTGAAAAATTACAGTCCACCCAAGTGTGTCCAATGAAAGCCTTCGTTTACTTAAGGGAGTGCTTGAGAACTTCATTGCATCCACTGTGACTTCATAATAAAAACAAGTTACCTCTACACCAACAACCGTGATTTTATTTCTTATCCCTGTTTTTTTTAAATGTATCATCCTCATCATCCTCATCTTAGGACTGCAGAGCTGAAAGGGACCTTAGGGAAACCTAAGTCCAGTATCTGGCGAGAAGGCACCGTGGTGGTGGTGGGGTTTTGAACCCCTGACCTATGGCTACAGATGCCAAAACTACTGACTTCTCTCCATTGGTTTGGTTTGGTTTTGCTTTAGAAATTCTGAGACTCATTTCAACCAAGGCCATAAGCAAGATCAGGCAGGCAGAGAGTGTGACATGCCATGGGTTTCCCCAACACGGTGGGGATTTAAGACACACTATTTCATTTCATTCCCTCCAAACTGCCAACACCTGCGGCCTGGCTCGGTTCGCATTTGTTGAATAAATTGCAAGTTTCAGTCCAAGCAAAGCTCTGGGGCGACAGATGGGGAGGAAGGCTCGTCCATTAAACATCTTCCTTCTACGCTCCAGCGGCGCGTCATAGTTTGTCACACCCTGGCCTGTGAAGTCCTCACGTCATGCTAAGACCCACATTTGACTATAACCCTTTCAAGGTAATTTAATTACCCCTGGCCCACAAACTGACAGACAGCTGTTAAAAATGATTATTGCATTATTAATATGCTCCAATAATTTCCCATTAAAACTATACTGTTAATAATTCCCCCCTCCCCATATTTCTTCCCTCTTAATTAGTCTACTTAAAACTTTGAAGGAATATTCGCTCCATGCTAAATGGGAGCGTCGGGCAAATTACATTTTTGATTGAATACTTCTGTGATAGGCCAGCAAATAAGACCGCCAAGTTGTTAATTATTGTCAGGGATCCACGCGTTGCCTGCTAATGAGGCAGTCAATCTTCCTTGCAATTCCCAGAATATTAATGGATCCCTCCTCGATAGGGAGTCTTCACATCAGGAGGCACCCAGGAGATGTGGAGCCTGTGAAGAACCGAGAATTGTGACCGTGGCACCTCTTGGAACTTGCTGCCACCAACTGACACATTGGGTGGAATCGCCACGTAAGACAATTATATATGGGTCTCTCCCCCCCCCCACTCTCTCTGCCTTCTTCCTTCCCTCCCTCCCTCCTCTCACCTGCAACATTTCCTAAGCAGACAATCAGCTCTAGGAAACCGCAGAAAAATAATAACGATAATAATCACTTCATTACAAGTTCACCAGTTAAGAATGAGCTTACTGATGGATGGATTTGATCTGATTTGATTTTTGTTTTGTATACCGCTTTTCGAATTTGCATTACCCAAAGCAGTCTGCAGACTCTCGAGAGATCACAAAACATAGCATAGCAAAGGTACAGTGACCCAAACAAAAATAAAAATAGAAGGAAATGTGACTTTATTCTTAATATATCTCAAATCCATTGAACCATGAGTTGTATATTTGTTGAGGATGCAGGTGACGAGACTTAAGAATCTCCTTTGGCTCCAGGAACTCATGGGGTGAGGAGTGGCAGTAAAAACTCATCTTAAACATCTCACACACCCCAGACAACCCTATTAGGAACACTGTAAGTCAAAAGGGGCGAGATGCCTTGTAACAACAAGGTGCCATTAAGTCGCTTTTAAGGTAAGACGTAATAGTTCACCTATTATTAGAGGGGTGAAACCATTAATGCACTTGTTTCAAGGTAATTTCCCGAGCTCTTAGCTGGCGCAAAGAGTGAATTCAATCTGGCACAGACAATTTCTGGTTCCTTTGGTGTGTGTGTTTCCCCCCCGCCCAAGACTAACAATGAGCTCCCATTTTGATATGAACTTCGCACTCACACACTAAAATATAATTATTCTTTGCCCTCCTTTACCCACAGATATGAGAAGGGGATAGTGTCACCATTTGTTTACGCATTCATTTTTTTTTCTGGCAGTGTCCCCCCCCCCCCATGACAACCATATTTTTGGTCAAGTGTCTGAGAATTAAGATGGTAAATGGCAATCTTTTTGGGGGGTGGGAGGCTGTGTGGGCAGAGCTCACATGTGCTTTGCAATGATTATAATAACAATAATTACTGGAACATTGGAATTTGTATCAAGTATACTTTGTTTAATTTATTCCACTTTCCAGTATTCACCCCATGGGTGGAAGAGACCAGAATAAAAAGCTAGGAAGGAAGGGGCAGGTGGCATGGAAGGGGTCCTGGTTTAGCAAGGGAGGGGGAGAAAGGCCCCAAAAGAGCACTCTAGACAGATCGGAGATGGTATCAGAATAAACTTGGAAAAGGGGTGGGTGGGAGATCAGACAAATGATTTTCTAAATTCTCCTCTCTCCCCAGTCTATAACCCATGGCAATTTGTTGCTTAAATAACAGTTTTCCCAGGTCTTCAAATTCCCAAGCTATTTATCACTATTATATTAATATGGTACATGAAAAATATGTGTGTGGTGGGGAAAGTAGGATGGAATAGGTAGGGTGTGTGTGTAGAGGGGAGAAAACCACTGAGTCTTCTTACTGGAAAATAGTAACATCTAAGCCAGAGTTGAGGAGCCTTTTGGCTCAGTGCTTAAACTGCTGTACTGCAGCTAAAACTGTGCTCCTGACCCAGGGTCCAATCCCAGGCAGCCGGATCATGGTTCACTCAGCCTTCCATCCTTCCGAGGTCAGCAAAATGAGTACCCAGCTTGCTGGTGGGGCGGGCAATGTGTAGCCTGCGTAATTAAATTGTACACCACCCAGAGAGTGTTTTAAGCACTATGGAGCGGTATATAAGCAAAACATGTTGCTTTGCTTTATCACTACTTAAACCAGCCCAAATTGTCCTGACTTCTCCGTGAGATGTAGGTGTTCCAAGGACCTTTTGCAGTTAGACAAACAATACTCTGAAAGGATCATTCAACACCCTAAAGAAGAAATTTGTATTCCTTCCCTAGAATGAGCTTGGTTCTCCTAGGCCAGTAGTCCCCAACCTTAGGTCTCCTGGGCCAGCACAGCTAGTGGTGAAGGCTTCTGGGAGTTGTAGTCCAAGGACGCCTGGAGAATCAGGATGCTCCAGAATGGGAAGGCCCAAGGCGCCCGGCTCAGCCGATGGGACTGTTGAGAAAGGCTGGAGGTCCTTCCTGAATCCTGCCAAAAGAGAAGGGCAGGACAGCAACAGGCTGCGCCCTCCCTCAGCCTCTGTTCTCCCCCTGCCCCGCCCCCGTCCATGCAGGCACTTCCTCCTGCCACCCTGGGATGCTTCCTCTCGCTCACTGTAAAGTGTCTTGTAAAAAGTGCGCTCAGGTTGTTCCGTGGGCTTTTCATTCAAAAACTAAATAAACCGGGATCCTAATTAATAAAGTCTCCAAACATCTGGCTTGTTCTGTCTCAAATGGTCCCAAATCAACTTAAAGCGTTGTTTTCTGTTCCATTTCCTGCTCTGCAACGCTGCTGTCCCTCTTCTCCAAAGGCTTGTGCAACAAAAGGCCTTTTTACACGACCCCTAAGATCCGCTGGTCCCTTACATTCGGACCAGAGATCTTGAGGGTTTGTCGCTCTTCCTTCCTCCCCACCCCCTCCGCACTTCCTTGCTTCTGTCTGCGTGAGGGGAGGGAGGAAAAAAAGCCTTTAAAAGGGACAAAAGAATAAAGCCTTACCTCCGGTGCCGGTGGAAGTTGCTCCGAGCCCCGGTCCGAGCCCCGGTCACTTCCTGGTTCCTCTTAAAGGGGCGGGAGGCAAAAAACAACAACAAAAAGAAGCGAGGAGAGCCCGGCACTCTCCGCATCAAAATTTTTCACTCTCCCAGAGCAGGTACTTGAAAGGTGCACTTGGGTCGCGCTTAAGTGGGCGGGGTCGCACTTAATTTTCTGTTAGCTCCGGAGCTGGTGGGGAAACATTTTTAAGCTCCGGAGATTGCAGCCATTTGCTGCGGAGCTTAGGGGTCATGTATAAACACCCAAAGGAAGTGCTGCTCATTTGCTTGGAGCCATCTCCCAGGACCGTTCCCCTGAGCCGTGGCAAAGATGCTTGGAACTTAAGGGCGTCGGAACATGGAGAGCTGAGAGAGAATGCAAGTCACAACCTTTGCCCAAATATACCTCTGTTCTGCCTAGACTAGCACACTGCTTTGAAAGGTCGTGCCTCTCCTGGATTCTGCCCAGACCGAGGGAGGTTTCATGCATCCAAATGCAGGCTTTTGGGATCTCTACAGGATCTCCTCTACATACAAAGCAAAACACAGCAAAGCAAAATGTTCCACTTATATACCATCCCATAACACTTCAAGTAGTCTCTGGGTGGTTTTACAGTTTTAATTATGCAGGCTACACACCGCCCATCAGCAAGCTGGGTACTCATTTTACTGATCTCAGAAGGATGGAAGGCTGAGTGAACCTTGAGCCTGCTACCTGGGATTGAACCCCAGGTGTTGAGCACAGTTTTAGCTGCAGTACAAACATTACTGTACAACTGTCAGAGTTGTCATAGCTGTCGAGGCATAAAGGTAAAGAGAGAGACGGGAAAGAAGCGTGGTAGAGGAGAACTAGAACAGTAAATGGTTAAACTCAGTCAGGGTCTCTTGGGATGGAAAATGGTAACAGACAGCACTGAATGCGTGTGGCAGGCGTGTGGGTGAGGGAATACAACTCCACATTGAATCGACATGGCCATCTGCCAAGAGAGTCAATTTTCTATAGTGGTTAGTGTCTTGGGAGATCTGACTTCGGGATTAAAGTTTGAGTGGCCAACCAGTGGAGAAACCCCACTGGACATCTGTGAAGCAAACATTTGCCTGACCTATTTTGCAAGAGGGTTAGAATGGCTTTGTATCCAAGGCACACCCAAGACGGTCTGGTTTCAGACATGGCTCAGGGTCCGGTCTGGCTCACTCTCATGTGGGAGGAAAGCACCCAGGGACCACCAAGTATCTCCACTTAGGGCGAGAAAGAATTCTGTCTGAATTCCTTGCCATTATTTCAAAGTTTGCAATATTGAGCTAAATCACCAGTTTTCTAACCATGGGTCACCCACATAGTCATGGATTAAAAGTCTCCGAAGCCTTCACCACCAGCTCTGTTGGTCAGAATTTCTGGGGGTGGCAGTCCAAGAACACCTGGGTAACCAAAGTATGGGGACCCCTGAGCTAGAGGGATGAACCCGGAAGATGATGGATTGCTGTGTTCCTAGGCTGCACTGACAAACTGGATGAGAGGAATGTACGGCCCAGAAAGGGTCAGTTCGTAAGAACAGAAGAAGAGCCGTGCTGGATCAGGCCAAGAAGGGCCCATCTAGTCCAGCTTCCTGTATCTCACAGTGGCCCCACCAGATGCCTCTGGGAGCGCATGAGACTAGATCTCTATCTCCTGATACCACTCCCTCCTGCATCTGGCCCTTGAGGTACCCCGGTTTTAAGCCTGGGGAATTACACATCTCCATCATGGATTGCAACCTGTGATGGACTTTTCCTCCAGGAATCTGTCCAATCCCCTTTTGAAGGCATCCAGGCCAGATGCCATCACCACCTCCTGTGGCAGGGAGTTCCACAGACTAACAGCACGCAGGGTACGAAAATATTTTCTTTTGTCTGTTCTTACTCTCCCAGCCCTCAGTTTGAGTGGATGTCCCCTAGTTCTGGTATTTTGTGAGAGGGAGAAGAGCTTCCCTCTATCCACTTTACTCATGCCCTGCATTATTTTGTACATCCTAACCATATCCCCCCTCAGGCACCTTTTTCCAGACTAAAGAGCCCCAAATGTTTTAGCCTTTCCTCGTAAGGGAGGTGCCCCAGCCCAGTAATCATTTTAGTCGCTCTCTTCTGCACCTTTTCCAGTTCCACTATGTATTTTTTGAGATGCGGTGACCAGAATTGTACACAATACTCCAGGTGGGGCCTTACTATTGTTTTGTATAATGGCATTATAATGTTGGCTGTTTTATTTTCAATCCCCTTTTTGATAATCCCTAGCATGGAATTGGCCTTCTTCACCACTGCCATACATTGGGTAGACACCTTCATGGAGCTTTCCACCAGCACACCAAGATCTCTTTCCTGATCCGTCACGGGTAGCTCAGAGCCCATGAGTTGATAGATAAAAGTTTTTAATTTTTGCCCCAATATGCATTACTTTACATTTTCCAACACTGTGATGCACTTGCCATTTTGCAGCTCCCTGGAGGGAAACCAGGTGTAAATCTAAACAGGAAGAAGGCAGATCACTTAAACCAGGCATATCTAAACTTCGGCCCTCCAGATGTTTTGGACCACAACTCCCACTGACCTTTGTCATTGGCAATCTAAGCATAGAATTCTGGGAGTTGTGGTCCAAAACATCAGGAGGGCCAAAGTTTGGACATGCCAGATAAACCTTCTAGGTTATCTGCTCAGTTGCCTGGATGATGGTCCTTCTGTGGCAGTGGTTCCCAGCCTTGGCTCTCCAGAGGTTCCCGGACTCTGACTTCCAGAAATCCTGGCCTGCACAGCTGGTGCTGAAGGCTTCTGGGGGTCAAAATCCCAATAACATCTGGGGGGACCCAAGGTTGGGAACCACTGGCCTAGGAGCTGCAGCTAGAGCAGCTGTGTGGCTGGTGCATCAGGAGCAAGGGCCTCAAGCTCCTTGGGGTTCCTCCTTCTGAGGTGGAAGGAGTGAGAGAGAGGGGAAGCAGGGCAAACATTCACGATGTGCAGGCTGCGGAACACCATCTCCCCGGGGCTGCTGGCCTCAAATCCCCTCCCAGCACCAACCGGAGGAGGCGGGTAAAATCTTGAGCACACATAAAGCTCTCTGGTACAGTCCCCGCTGTGCAGCAAACGAGGCAGATGTTTAGCAGTAAATCTTTCCATCATCCTTTAAATCTCTGCAAAGCCTCGGCTGATGAGGCCTGGAGAACTGTGCTAAATTCTTTCTTTTGCACGTCGAGCGCCCTCCCCTGCGATCACTCACAAGCACCGCATCCCCATTTGTACAATTCCAACAGATTTCTTCATATCCTTACCTCTGGGAATTGGGCATGACAATCCTTTCTCCAGGCATGCATGTTTAAAATAAAGCTTTTGTTTTGTTTTTTGCTCAAAAAGCATGATGTTGGGAAATATGCAATAGTTTGAGGACAGCAGTGGGCATTGTTTTGAACCATTACATCCTGTTCCACAGTTTAACTATCCCCTTACGTGGGTTCTCTTCCAGACTGCAGATAAGGAACTATCTTGGTCGCCAGCTTACGTGCCTGCTCGAAGGCTCCAATGTATACCAAAATGTGTCGCCTGTTTTACAGCTAGTCTCAAACCCATCTGTGCATAATCTGTAACGACAGGGTGCCCAGATGGTTAAAAGGGGTGATTACACAGCCCAGTGGGTCAACAATGGCTTCACTGCTTATTAGTGCATCTATTAATCCATTTGCTAACAACCCTTTTTCACATTACAAAACCATATCCGGGCAGTTTTATGTTACAGTGGGAAATTGCTGAAATGGGTTATTATAGCCCAATTATGACAGATTTAGGGATAGCAATTCTAGTTCCGGGGTTTAGCCATATTCAAGAATTGTGTTGGTGGGCAATGCTTTTCATCAGCCAGAAATAAAACTGCATGTCGATGCTGTCCCCACGGATGCAAAGGCTACACACAGCTTTACACACACCCATTCCAGTACATTTTCCAGGAAAGTATTCTGATTCCACTATATATATTTCTGGGGTAGGAACTGGCAAGCCACCCCAGTATCCCTGCCAAGAAAATTCCATGGACAGAAACAAAAGGCTAAAAGATATGAGCCCCTCAGGTCGGAAGGCGTCCAATATGCTACTGAGGAAGAGCGGAGGACAAGTACAAGTAGCTCCAGAGCTAATGAAGTGGCTGGGCCAAAGCCGAAAGGACGCTCAGCTGCAGACGTGCCAGGAAGAGAAAGGAAAGTCCAATGCTGCAAAGAAATATACTGCATAGGAACCTGGAATGTGAGATCTATGAACCAGGGTAAGCTGGATGTGGTCAAATGAGAGATGGAAATAATAAACATTGACATCTTGGGCATCAGTGAACTTAAATGGACAGGAATGGGTGAATTCAGTTCAGATGACTATCATATCTACTACTGTGGGCAAGAATCCCATAGAAGAAATGGAGTAGCCCTCATAGTCAGCAATAGAGTGGGAAAAGCAGTGCTGGGATACAACCTAAAAAATGATAGAATGATTTCGGTATGATTCCAAGGCAGCCCTTTCAACATCACATTAATCCAAGTTTATGCACCAACTACCGGTCCTGAAGAGTCTGAGACTGACCAATTTTATGAAGACTTACAAAAACTTCTAGAACTGACACACAAAAAAGATGTTCTTCTCATCATTGGGATTGGAATGCTAAAGTAGAGAGTCAAGTGATGAAAGGAATAACTGGCAAGTTTGGCCTTGGAGTTCCAAATGAAGCATGACAAAGGCTAATTGAGTTTTGTCAAGAGAACAAGCTGGTCATTGCAAACACTCTTTTCCAACAACACAAAAGGAGACTCTGCACATGGACATCACCAGATGGACAATACCGGAATCAGATTGATTATGTTCTCTGCAGCCAAAAATGGAGGAGCTTTATACAGTCAGCAAAAACAAGACCTGGTGCTGACTGTGGCTCAGATCATCAGCTTCTTATTTCAAAATTCAAACTTAAACTGAAGAAAGTAGGGAAGACCACTGGGCCAGTCAGGTATAAGCTAAGTCATATCCCTTATGAATACACAGTGGAAGTGAAGAATAGATTTAAGGAACTAGATTTGGTGGACAGAACACCTGAAGAACTATGGAGGGAGGCTTGTAACATTGTACAGGAGGCTGCAATGAAAACTATTCCAAAGAAAAGAAAATGCAAGAAAGCAAAGTGGTTGTCCAATGAGGCCCTACAAATAGCGGAGGAGAGAAGGGATGCAAAATGCAAGGGAGAAAGGGAAAGATACAGAAAACTGAATGCAGACTTCCAAAGAATAACGAGGAGAGACAGGACGGCCTTCTTGAACGAACAGTGCAAAGAAATAGAGGAAAACAACAGAAAAGGAAAAACCAGAGATCTATTCAAGAAAATTGGAGATATTAAAGGGGCTTTTCGTGCAAAGATGGATATGATAAAGGACAAAAATGGTGGGGAGCTAACTGAAGCAGAAGAGATCAAGAAAACATGGCAGGAATATACAGAGGAATTATATCAGAAAGATCTGGATGTCCCTGAAAACCAAGATAGTGTAGTTGCTGACCTGGAGCCAGACATCCTGGAAAGTGAAGTCAAGTGGGCCTTAGAAAGCATTGCAAACAACAAGGCCAGTGGAGGTGATGGTATTCCAATTGAACTCTTTAAAATCTTAAAAGAGGATGCTGTAAAGGTGCTGCATGCAAATTTGGAAAGCTCAGCTGTGGCCAGAGGATTGGAAAAGATTGGTCTGCATCCCAATCCCAAAGAAAGGAAACGCCAAAGAATGCTCCAACTATCACACAATTGCACTCATTTCACACGCTAGCAAGGTTATGCTCAAAAGTCTACAAGTCAGGCTTCAGCAGTATGTGGACAGAGAACTTCCAGAAGTGCAAGCTGGATTTCGAAGGGGCAGAGGAACTAGAGATCAAATTGCCAACATGCGCTGGATTATGGAGAAAGCCAGAGAGTTCCAGAAAAACATCTACTTCTGCTTCATCGACTATGCCAAAGCCTTTGATTGTGTGGACCACAACAAACTATGGCAAGTCCTTAAAAGAATGGGAGTGCCTGACCACCTTATCTGTCTTTTAAGAAATCTATATGTGGGACAAGCAGCAACCGTCAGAACAGGATATGGAACAACTGACTGGTTTAAAATTGGGAAAGGAGTACGACAAGGCTGTATACTGTCACCTTGCCTATTTAACTTATATGCAGAGTACATTATGTGAAAGGCAGGTCTGGATGAATCACAAGCCAGAATTAAGATTGCCGGAAGAAATATCAACAACCTCAGATAGGCAGATGATACTACTCTGATAGAAGAAAGTGAGGAGGAATTAAAGAACCTCTTAATGCGGGTGAAAGAGGAGAGTGAAAAAAATGGGCTGAAGCTCAACATAAAAAAAACTAAGATCAATGGCCACCGGTCCTATCACCTCCTGGCAAACAGAAGGGGAAGAAATTGAGGCAATGACAGAGTTTATTTTCTTGGGCTCCTTGATCATTGCAGATGACGACTGCAGCAACAACATTAAAAGATGCCTGCTTCTTGGGAGGAAAGCGATGGCAAACCTAGATAGCATCCTAAAGAGCAGAGACATCACTTTGCCAACTAAGGTCAGGATAGTCAAAACTATGGTTTTTCCAGTAGTGATGTGTGGAAGTGAGAGCTGGACTATAAAGAAGGCTGATCGCCGCAGAATCTATGCTTTTGAGCTGTGGTGCTGGAGGAGAGTCTTGAGAGTCCCCTGGACTGCAAGGAGATCAAACCTATCCATCCTGAAAGAAATCAACCCCGAATGTTCCCTGGAAGGACAGATTTTGAAGCTGAGGCTCCAATACTTTGGCCACCTCACGAGGAGAGAGGAGTCCTTGGAAAAGTCCCTGATGTTGGGAAAGATTGAAGGCAAAAGGAAAGGGGGATGGCAGAGAATGAGATGGTTGGACGGTGTCATCAATGCAACCAATATGGATTTCACCAAACTCCGGGAGGCAGTGGAAGACAGGAAGGCCTGGTGTGCTCTGGTCCATGGGGTCACGAAGAGTCAGACATGACTGAACAACTAAAAAACTACAAAAACAAACACACACACACACACACACACACACACACACACACACACACACACTGGCTGTATCACACCACCTGTTCTCCCAGGGTGACAATCAGTGCATTTTCTCTTATTTTTGCTCTCTTTTGGGCACTAGGTCACCACAATTTGCATGACGAAATATGGAGTAATCCTAAAGCCATATGGCTGCACAGATGCAGCTACCGTGAGTAAGTTCAGATCTATCAACGTGGTGCCTGGTTCTGCTCATGCCTTCCTTACAACGCAGTCTTGCCACAAAGTCAGGGGCGGGCATTCCTGCTATCAGTTCAAGAAGCTAGACCTGGAACCACCAGATGCCATGCTTGCTATGCCCCACTGGGTTTGAAGTGCTGCCACTTAGCCCACAACGGCTGCTACTCAAAAGCCAAGAATCTCACTTTCGCAGCAAGGCCAGAGAGGACGACTCCCTTCACTGCCCAATCTTGATCATGCTACAGCCACTTCAGATTAAGCTGGTGGCAGCACCTTGCACTAAACTCACTCAAGAGGCCTTCCTTAGAGAACCATCAGTTAACATTCAGTAATTCATACAGAAGGAAAATCAGGGCAATCTCACGTCGGGACTTCTTTGCAGCCATCATTTTTAATTTCTTCTTTCATTTTTTAAAAATGTTCTTCCCTTCCAGGTCATTTCGCAAAGTGTCTCTATGGATTCCTACAAATTTTCAAGATCTTTCACATGCCTTACAAATTCTCCTCCTTCCTACTTGGAGAGACAAGTACCTGAAGAGTTCCTGCCCCAGCGACAAAGGCACTTTTATGCCTGGCTGTTGGGTTGGGTCCAACTCAGTGCAGGAATGCAAATCAAAGGATCTCTGCCAGGTGGTGATCCAGATTTGTCTTGAAGGCCTCCAGGGTTGGAGCACTTGCCACCTCTGGAGGTCATTGGTTCTATTGCTCTAACAGTCCTGATATTCAGCTGAAAGCTGGGTTCTCTTAACTTGGGCCTATTGTAGCACATCCTGCACTCTGGGATCTTATTTTTGCTCTCTTTTGTGCACTAGGTCACCACACTTTGCAAGATGAAATATCGAATAAGCCTAAAGCCATATGGCTGCACAGTTGCTGCCATCCTGAGTAAGTTCAGATCTATCAACGTGGCTCCTGGTTCTGCTCACGCCTTCCTTACAACACAGTCTTGCCACAAAGTCAAGGATGGGCATTCCTGCTGTCAGTTCAAGCTACACCTGGAACAACCAGATGCCATGCTTGTTATGCCCCGCTGATCCTGCCTCTCCTCTGCATGACACCCCTTAAGATATTTGAAAAGTGCTATTGTCTTATTTTCTCTAGGTTAAACATGCCCATTTCCTTCCATCTGACCTCATTGGGCTTGGTGTCCACTCCCCTGATCATCTTTTTTGCCCTCCTATGAACTTGTCCCAGTTTGTTGTCATCCTTCTTCAAGTGTGGCTCCCAGAGCTGGACGCGGGACTCAGGATGAGACCTGAGCAGTGCTGAATAGAGAGGGACTACCACCTCACTAGTACCTTAAATGGTCTCCCTCTCCCATTTGGATCAAATCTGCATTTAGTGGAATATCCAGAAGGAACCACATCTCTAAGCTAAATCTTTTTATTTCCTTTTCTTGCATACAATGACAATGGCAAGAATGGTTTATGGAAGGTATTCAAGAAAAGAAAGGTGTTCCTCAAAGAAGGACTTGGAACATATTAGACAATGGGATTCAGCCATGATTAAGAGAATGTAATATCTTCAGGCTCACTGAGGAGAGAAGAGTAAAATCAGTTTGGGCAAGAGTGTGGATCCGCTAGAGCGGGGGGTCCCAACGTTGGCTGCCCAGGTGTTCTGGGACTACAATGCCCAGGAGCTTTTACCGCCAGTTATGCTGGCCAGGATATCTGGGAGCTGTAGTCCAAGGAATTGGACTATCTGGGTGATTTGGAGTCACCATTAGAAACTCTGTGGATAAGAGTATCAGGCCACAAGGAGGGTCTAAGAGCATATGCTATTGGCCTCTGACCCAAGGCCCTGAGGGAGACTGGCAGTTGGAGAATGTTCTAAAGGAATGTGCAGCAATTTGCTGTGTCATACAGAACTCAGAAGATGAATGATGCGTAATTTACAGCCAGTAGGCAAAGAAGAAGCACAATACTCATGCCGTCTACCAATGCATGTTCCGAGTCCACCAGAAAACAAGGGAAAAGCACTGATTGTAGCTGATTGTGAGAAATGTCGGGAGTCTCAGAGCAACAGCCTTGATGGGGTGGGGGTACCCAAGGGCTCCTCTCTACCTTGGAAGGCAGTCTAGCATCCTGGGCAAAGCCGGCACCAATGGTGTCCCTTCAAGGCCAGGGGCAGCTCTTTTGCTTCTGGTGGGGGACATTTATCTCTCTGAGTGATGACAAGAGCCGCTGTGACGTGAAACAACGTCCGGCAAAGCCATGATCAATTTGCTCCATCGCATTAAGCCCACCATTCATCACCGACGGTGGTAGCGGCTGTCAGGAGCACCGAGATGCCTTTTATCAGCAGCAGTTGATGCTGTTATTGACAGAGCGATAGACTTGAAGGGAGCTCCCTCCACGGTTCAATGCTACCATTGATTAAAGGGCCTGATAAAGGACTTCCTCAGAGCTAAGCCATTTTCTCTCCGAGGCAGCAGCAAAAGGCATGAAAGGATAGCTAGTGCAAGCAAGAAGCCACTCTCCCAAACAGGTGGATGGAAGTCCCTAAAGCCTGAAGGCACCACTGCACCACGCAGCCACTGGTGGAGGGGGGGCAGTTTGCCATCCCTGCAAGCCCTCTCTCTCCCCCACCCCCAGATCTTGCAAGTGAGAGCCTTCTGGAGACCACTGTCCTTGACAGTCATGACCTGAACAAGGACCCAACCGCTCAAGAAGAAGCAGTGCTGCCCAGCGGAGAAGACACCCGGCTGAAGCACCCCCTGGACAAAGGGATGGGGGCTCCAAGCTTGACACATCTGTGACTTCCAAGTTTCCAGGAATGGCAACCTCTCGTTCTGAATGCCCAAAGACTCTGGGAGCCGAGGCCTCAACGCCAAAGACTCATCAGCCCAATGCATGAGCACACATCCACCCAAACACAGACAAAAAAAAAAACAAAACAAAAAAAAAAGATTCAAGACAACGTGGCTTCAAAGCCAGACAAATCATCTTGGTTCACGAGGCAGGACACCATGTAGCACCTCTTCCCAGCCCATTACTGGCAGCAAAAATTATGACAATGGCAAAAGAACAGTTGTGTTATTATTTCATGGCCCTCAAAATTTCCTGCCTGCAGTGGTTAGACTTGAGGGCTCCAAGTACAGACAACACATCCCTGGCCAATTTTTAAGTCTCCAGCATCCAACCCGTCCAAGATCTACTTAGAGAACTGTGATGGGGGGAGTGTCTTTAAAATATATATAATAACCCACCCTTCTGTTTAAGAGAAATGCAGCCAAACTGGCCACTACCCCTCAAGAAGCACAATGTTCTTCTAAAGCAAAGCAAAAAGCAAAGTGTTCTGCTTATATACCGCTCCATACCACTACAAGTAGTCTCTGGGCGGTTTACAATTTTTAATTACAGTGTGCAGGCTACACATTGCCCCCCCCCCAGCAAGCTGGGTACTCATTTTATCGACCTCGGAACGATGGAAGGCTGAGTGAACCTTGAGCCTGCTACCAGGGATTGAACCCAGGTCATGAGCACAGTTTTTACCTGCAGTACAGGCATTTAACCACTACGCCACAAGGCTCTTCTGATGTTCTTGGAAGGAGCCAGAAGGAAATATGTCTTGGAAAACTGTTGTTGTCTGCATAGTGACAAAAAAAAACCCACAAAGTTTGATTTGCGAACGAAATTCAGATGACTTGACAGCCATCTCCAGAGAGACAACATCCTTCTGCTGAAAACCTTTGACGTTCCCATCAGGGCACCTCAAAGCCTTGTCAGGCAAATGTGTGTGGGGGAGGGGCTTCTTATAATTCTGTCATTACCAAAATACAATAGAGCTGCTAAGTCATGTCAACACAAACAGCTGAGGTTCCCGTGATTTATGTCTTGGGATGGGAAAGAATGAGACACCTTTCTCCTTTTCGAACTGGGGACAAAGCAGTTGGGCCTCCCTTTTCCGGCACCATGGGAGGAAGCCTGGAGGCGTGGGGGACAAATTATAAGATGGGGTAAGCAGCAAGCTTTGAAGTGAAAGGTGGGCATCAAGGACTCCTGGTCCCCCAGACGCAAGAGGAAGAGTGGCAGTAGTAAAAGCCACAGAGGACCCAGCTTGCAGCTGGCTGGATAGCTCAGTGATTTAGGAATCTAGCTGCAGAGCCAGAGGCTAGGAGTTCGATTCCCGCACTGGGCCTCCTGGGAGAACTGCCAGCCTGGGGGGCCTCGGGGGGCCAGCTGCACACTCCCAGGGAGACCCTCCAGAAGAAAGGGAGGGAAGACCACTTTTGCATTACTGTCTTGTCCCCAATGGGCCTCCTAGGTAAAGAGCCAGCCAGGGTGGCCCTGGGGGCCAGCTGCATACCCCCCAGGGCACCCCCTAACAGAAGGGAAGGTTAAACCACTTTGGAGATTTTTCAATCATCTAAAAAGTTTGCCATAAATCAGGGTTGATTTGGTGGTGCATGATTCTCATCGCTTTCTTCCTGCAGCGTCCTCTTCTTCTGCCCAATGATTTGTGGCCATCTATCCAAGCAGACCTCGCTGTTGTGATCCCGGAGGGCTCATCACGATGAGCATCCAAATCTCGGAAGCTCCATGAGCCTTGACCGTAGGGCCAACAGTTTGGCCTCTAAAACACGAGTGCTGAGAATGTCAGGTCTCCTTCGAAAGCTACCTAAACGAGCAGCCACTGCCCCATTCACGTGACGTAAAGGAATTCTGAACCTATGAAGTCCTCTCTTGAACTTGTTCTCAGTCACTTCTACAGGAGGATTCTACATTCAATTAGAAAGGAAAAAGGGGGAAACTTTGCTCTCTGCTTTCTAAATTTCTGGCTTCTGCCCTTTTTAGTCTTTTTAAAAGAAATAGCTGAAAGGCCTTCACTTGCTTTTCCTTGGAGGGGTGCAGCAAGTGTCACGTTGACCTCTATAACCACCCCCAGAAATAACTATAAATGAGGTCCATGGCTTGTTTTTTCCCTCTTCTCCTCAAATACTTCCCCTTCTCTCTCAAAATATATAGATATATCTATTCCTTTTGTGTTGTTTCTTTACTAAAGAATATAATGATGGGGAAAAATACAATGAATCAGCAGAAACGTGGTCTCTATTCCCCTAGATCAGTGGTGGCCAACCTCCAGCACTCCAGATGTTTTGAACCACAACTCCCACAGTCCTTTGTCATTGGCAATCGAGGCTCAGGATTCTGGGAGTTGTGGTCTAAAACATCTGGAGTGCCAAAGGTTCACCATCACTGCCCTAGACCTCTAGCTCCCTAGATGTTCTTCAACCATAACTTTTAGAAATCCTGGCCAGAGGAGCTAGCAGTGGAGGCTTCTGGGAGCTGTAGTCCAGGAACATCTGGAGAGCCAAAGTTGGCAACCACTGGCATAGAATTAGAAGGAAATGTAACTCCCATTCAAAACCACCACCTCCAACACATAATTGTTGGTTGACTGTGCTGTCACATTGCTTCTGATGCACACTGACTTGAATGGTGATTTTAAGGGATGTGAGATGTTCCAGGTAAAAGCCCCACCATTGCCACATGTGGGAGTTCGCTAGAAAGCTTCTGAAGTGGAACACGCACACAGAGAAGTTGTTTTCTCAGAGCCAGCTGAGAAAGATACACAGACAAAGGACTGACATGTTCATCTCAGAAGCCTTCCTTTTATTCTCTAATCTATTGTTGACAAATACACATTGAAGCATTAATGAAAACATTAGTTTTAATAGAAAGCAGGTGCCCTTTAGCCCTTTCTCAAAGCAAAAGGTCAAGGGAAATAGAAGGTCCTCTCCTTCCAGATATGCCATGTTGGCAAAAGTCAGGAGTGTGTGCACTGCACTGAAATGTCTCTAAAAAGCATACTTGAAGAAAAGTTCCCACAGCCATGCACACACCGTGAGTTTCCATGGCCAAATGGGTATTGGAGCCCAGGTCTCCTGAATTTTAGCTCAACACACTGTCCCTTACACCACACTGGCTCTCCAGGGTTACGATCACGCACGGCATAAGTTCAGTTATATGAACTTATATGAGTGGGCCAACAGAGACCCTGATCCAACAGGCCATCAGAAAAAGAGAAGTGCTTGAGTTCCAATAAGTTGTAGATAGCTTTTTGGCTTCCAGTACGTATTTGCAGAACCTTCCATAATTCAACATCAAATATTTATTACCCCATTTATTAAATTTTGAATAATTTAACATCTGCTGCGTGTCATGGAAGTGCTCAGTTAACTGCTCGCTCGCTCTGTCTCTGTCTCTCTCTCTCTCTCTCTGTCTCGTGCACCTGGGTCTCCAGCTCTTCGTATCCACAGTGCAGATTTGACAAGCGTGAAGCTTCATGCCAGATCGCAAATGTTTCGTGGCAGCCAAATAGTCCAGCTTCCTCTGCCTCCCCAATAGGAAAAACATGCCCTCCACCCACAGGTCCTTCACTGGCTACTTCTCAACAATATCGAATGGTGGGTGGCACATTCCTACCTCAGCCAGGTAGACCTGAGCATCCACTATGAGATGTGTTTCATTTCTACCATGCCCACCATGGGAGTCCCTCTACACATGATGTACCACCAAAGACCCTGTTATATACCCTGGCATCGACTGAGGGGCATTTGTGATTCTTTCTTCCTTGTTGTCCGAGTTCCTCCATCCTCCATTGTTCTTGACAATCAACCTTCTCCATCATTGATCCTACTTGACTAGTAGTGGGTCAGTAATCCGAAAACCTCATACAGAAACCGAAGCAAACAATGGCTGGATAAGCCCCAAACCTGTTGAGAATCACAGTGCTACATCGTCCTAGCCAGGTGAAAAGGGGAATGGAAAAGATGAGCAGCTAAAGAGATTTGTGCATGTTCCTTGAAGAGTCAAGAGGAAGGAGAAGACGGTGCTCAATCTATGGAAGAGACATTGAGTTTGTTTACAGCTGTACCTATGTTCTCCACCCTTGGCTGGAATTCTAGAGGACACTCTCAGGACAGGGGCTGTCCTTGAATTTTATCATAGAATCATAGAATCTTAGAGTTGGAAGAGACCTCAAGGGCCATCCAGTCCAACCCCCTGCCATGCAGGAACCCCCATCACAATATTTCCGACAGGTGGCCATCCAGTGAGTGGAGGACCAGCTCTTCTCCAGTGGGAGAATGCTAGACCTTACAGGATTGGGCCCTTTCCCTGTAACAGGTACTGAGCTCCTCCGGAGGGTCACTTCTGAAGCTTGAGGACTTAGGATATATAGGAACTGGCCTCTCCCTGCAAACCTTGGCTTCAGCCACAATGCTTGTGGCTCCAGCTCTAGCATTCCTGCTCTGGCTTGGCCTGAGTTCCTGCCACCCAGGTAGTAGTAGCAACCCTGCTCCGGTTCCATCCCTCGCCTGTTCCTGCCTCAACTTCCTTCATGCTCCTGGGACCTGCTGATGCCTGATGTCCTGGTTTGCTCTCCCTGGCACCTGGCTCTTGGCCTGTCTGACTCAGGTTTGCCTCATGCCTTGAACTTGGTCCTTGCTCATCTGGACAGTGCCCTTGGTTCGTAGCAGCCTGGCCCTGGACAGGGTCCTGATGCCTTTGTCTGAACCTTGACAAAGGCAAGAGAAGAGAAACCCATTTCTCTCTTCGCCAAGGGAGATGTTTGCAGCACTATACATATCAAGCGCAGAAGGGCAAACTGGTTGGGTGCACACCCATTTCCATGCAACAGCAGCCCGTTTCATTTTCAGAAACCTCCCCAAAGGCAGCACCATCTCACCTCAATCTCAGGTGCGATGACGTCACGTCCTTACCTGACGTCTGCCGGATCTTCGGTCACGAGGACATCTGTCTTGCAACTGGCCAGTGGGTTGATCGACAGCTCCACCGGAGGAACCACAAAGCTCTTGCTGACAGGAAGCCAGAGGCCCTGGCCTAGACTGTAGGTGGACCTTCAAAAAAAGGGAAGGCGAGAAAAGAAGGCGAAAATGATGCTGGCGAGAAAGCCCACCATGGGCGAACCCAATGGTTATTGGCCATCTCACTTACCCTGTAGAAAATAAAAACTCTTAATGACAACAAAGAATCTTGTGACATCTTATGGATTCTCAGAGTCTATTTAGCCTTAGTGTAATGGACCTCCTCCCGCCTCTCCAGATGTATACATCTCCAGATGTATCTGATCTTTGCAATCTGACCTTTTGCAATTGTAAAACAGTTGTGTGGTTCTGCCTGGCATGAAAGGTTAGGCGTGTGTCCTGGGCCGCCAAGTAGGAAACAGCTTCTTGTCTTCCTAGTGGGGCTTTCAAGGTAAGTGAGCTATTTAAGGAGTCCTTCCTCTCCAGTGAACTTCCATGGCCAAGTGGGGATTCAAACCCTCTTCTCCAGAGTCCTTGTCTGTCACTCTACCTGCTGCACCACATGGGGAATAAGTTTGTCTAATGACCCACAAAAGCACAGCCAGCCTGGATGCATTTATTTATGTATTTCTTTATTTAGAATATTTTTACCCCACCCCTCTCCTTGGAAAAGGACCCAAAGTGGCTTACATTGGCCCAAACGGCCATTGGGCTACCTCAGGAGGTCAATGTTGCAGCTGGGATCTCTACATCTAGACTGGAGGCAAGGCAACATTCAAAGGCAGGCTTAATGGAGGATGAGCCCCCACTGAAGAGGTTGCATGACTCACCTAAGTATCTTCTCCGGCGCCTGCTCTCCAGTTACCAGATCGTAGCCTCTCTCAAGGGTCGTATATGGCCAGGGCCTGAAAGAGTCAGGAGGAAAGAGAGAGAGAAAGAAAGAAGTCAGGCAGGCCAAGATTTATCCTGGCTACAGAGAAACCCAAGCTGCTTCCTGGTCTTTGGGCTGAGATCAAGAGAAACATGGCACAGGAAAGAGGGAAGAGACGGAGGAGAACTCTTGGCTTTGTGCGTCGACAACGTATAGATGAATGCCTTGAATGTGACACTGCAGAAACCATTTCCTTTTATGATGGCATTATTGAAGTTACTTACTAATGACTTATAACTTTCATCAATGGCTCAATTCACATTTAAATATCAGTTGACTATTCTACCAAGTGCTACTTTAAATCTTTATTTCAGTGACTGATACTTTTATTATCATTTGATTTTTATGAATTAGCACAAAAACAGCACCCTGGGAATCAGTCTTAGATTGGACAAAACCCTGTCGCACAATTTTTAGACAGGGATTTCTGCAAGTGAAGACATCTCTACGGACATTTGTTGCATCAAGAGTCATATGACTGAAGTTGCAATGCCCGTCTACAGGGATTACTTAGCATGCAGCAATTCACTTCTAGTAGTCAGGCCACTTGCGCAACAGGATTTCAGAATATGGATAGTTTGAATATGGCTGTTGGATAGTTTAAGAATTTTCAATTTGTTGTGTCATTCAGTATTGCTTATATAGCAAGCTTGGGTGGCATGTATTATCTTAAGTGGATTGTCAATAAAAATAATATTACAGTAATAAAGAAATTAAAAAAAGAAGTCAGGCCACTTGCACAACAGGATCTCAGCCACTGGTGAAACTGCCATCAACAGAGAACGGGAGGATCTCTCTGGTGCCTCTGGCAGGGGTCTTCCCCTGAGTCACCTGGAGATGCAGCAGGACTGAATTCCACACCCTTGGCATGCAGAGCATGTGCTGTTCTAGTGCATTCCAGCCCCCTTAGAATTGCTTTCCGTATGGCATGATGATGTTCAATAAATACATATTTAAACAACGGTTTATAAACAACATCCTCTGGAATTAAGACGGGGAGGCAGAAACATTGAGCCACATTGGGGACTTGTTTGGAAGATCAGCAAGTTGCACGCTCATACCCTTGGGGGAAGTGGCGTGTGAGGAATCGTCAAAGCTTCTGAGCAAGGAGGCTTTCACCTTTCCGCCTCCAAATGCTTCAATTCATCCCGAGCCCTTTCCTATCTCTCGCTCCCGCCGCTGTGCTTGACCGCAGACAGAGGGAGTGAGGTAGACCTCCTTCCCACCCTTCCTCGTTTGGCTCGTGGGCCTGGCTTCTGCCTGCCCACCTCAGGAGAAATTCAAAGGACTCCTCATTGTCGCCGTTGACACTGCTGTCCATATTTATGTTTTTTATTTTGTGATTTAATTCAATAATAGTGTGGCACAGCAATAATGCTGGGCAGGGGGGAATCTGGGTTCTGAGCACTAGTGAAACCCACTGGGTGACCATGGGGGATCTCTCTCTCTCTCTCTCTCTCTCTCTCTCTCTCTCTCTCACACACACACACACACACACACACACACACACACACACTGCCCAACCCATCTCACCAGGCTGTTTTGAGGACAAAACACCGATGCCAGCCCACCTTGAGATCACTGGAGGAGCAAAGGGATTACTCATGCCAAGAAAGAAAAGGAAGAAAGAGCAAGCTCCAGGTAGCTAATGTGCCCCATCTAACTGAAATCAAAACAAGTTAATTAGAAACAATTAAAAAGAAACCAAGACTAAGCAGTGATTAATACAGTGGACCCTCATATAACAAACAGTTTGTATAACATAAAATCTGTACAACATAAAAAGTTCCAGAGAGAGGGGGAATTTGCTTAACATAATCATCTATGGGGTGAATCCATACAACATAAAATGGTCACGATTAGGGATTACTCTGTTTTCAATACATTCCTATGAGAAATTTGTATAAAGGGACATTTGCTTAACAGAATTTCATTTGGAACAAATTAATTCCTTTATACAAGGTACTACTATATGTCATTATCCTCAATGCTTTATCCCACTGTAGCTGGTTTGTCACCACTGCAATCCAGAGTATCTGGAAGGCGGCTCCGGTGGCTTTCTGTCCAGGCTTGAATTTGGATGGAGCAAAGGCTATAGGTGACAGCCGACTGTGATGCCCGCACCGGCCACCTCCCTATGCGGAGGGGAGCGGGCCCCTGAATGCCCTTTGAGAGACCCTCACAGAGGGAGGAGGACCTGCCCTCAAGCCCCGCTTGCCGCAAATGTCCAGGAAAGGCAGCTTTAGACAAGGAAAGCAGGCCGCTGGATACAACAGGCCGCTTCGGCACAGCCTCCCTTCTGTGAGGAGCTATTGCTCAGCCTGAGAAGTCATCCCCCTCCATGGCATGGGTTATGTTTTAAAGTGTGCATTCTGGCCCTTCGTTGTTATTGAAGAACCGTCCCATGAGAACAGAGTAGGGAGTCCAGCAGAGACGGAGAAGGGAGTGGCATAAAAACCTGAAAAACACCAGGCAAAATACTCCTGGAAATGGCTAAAAAGGGCCTTCTGAGAAGGAACTTTTAGGAACTGTCACTGTCCACAGCAATGGACCCATTCCATTCCCACACCTTATTTCCCTCCCCCGCTTCCCCATTGGGAATATTTGCACTCACCCCTCACTGTGCCCCCAGTCATTGCGCACACATAGGTGCCGGTGCACAGGGTCCGGGGTGTAGCCTTCGTGACAGCTGCACTCGCCTGCAAGCAAAAAAGAGAGAGGGGACATTTTGGAAGACTCAGCCCTTGGTGTTGCTATTGCTGTTGTTTTCATCTCTGTTCAGGTCTCTCTCTCTCTCTCTCTCAGATCTCTTAGTCATGAGCCACATGAGCCTTGTCGTTGTGGGTTGTCGAGTCAGAACTGACTTGTTATAGGGCTCTCAAGATCAGTGAGGCATTTTTAAGGGATGGCTCTGCCAGGTTCAGCACCCCCAAGTGAGTTTCCATAGCTGAGAGGGGATTCGATCCCACGCCTCCTGCCTCTTAATCCATCAGTCCATCTACTGCAACAGAATGGGTTTACAAGTCTTACATTTGAGCAAATACAGGATTTATATTTATATTTTGTACAATATAATG
Organism: Phrynocephalus versicolor; assembly: GCA_023846285.1. Lineage (NCBI taxonomy): Eukaryota > Metazoa > Chordata > Lepidosauria > Squamata > Agamidae > Phrynocephalus > Phrynocephalus versicolor. Next base: position 5,131,179 of record JAHTLZ010000089.1, on the reverse strand, counting down.
CTATAGCATCGTATTGTATCATATCATATTGTATCGTATGTTATAGAACTGCTGGATGGCTCCATGGATTAGGCTTCTGGCTTCAGAGCTAGAGGTTGGGAGTTCAGTTCCCCCACTCCCCACTGGACCTCCATGACAGGGGCTGGAATGGATCCAGTGGGTCCCTCCCAGCCTTGCACTTCTAAGATTATTTTCAAATTCTCACACAGCAGGCAAGATAACTACGCTGGATTTTGTATTACAAAGCACTAGTCGAACGCTTCCCAAGCATTTAGGGCTTTGTGATGTATTGATGAGTTATGCGAGCAGATCCCAGTAAGGCAGCTTTCTGCAGCTGACTGATGGTGACTTTGTCAATGCCAATTTCTCCTAAATGCTTGCTTAGCTCTTTAGATACCACACCCAGCGTGCCGATTACCACTGGGACCACCTGTACCAGTTTGTGCCAGAGTCTCTGAAGTTCAATTTTCAGATCCTGATATCAGGTAATTCTTTCAAGTTGTTTCTCATTGACTCTACTATCACCTGGTAGAGCAATATCAATGATCCACACTTTTTTTCTTCTCCACAATCACAATATCCGGGTTATTATGCTCCAAAACCCTGTCTGTCTGTATTCAGAAGTCCCAAATTAATTTTGCATGCTCATTTTCAGTCACTTTTTCAGGCTTATGATCCCACCAGTTCTTTGCTACGGGCAGATGATAGATAGTTCTGACACAAATTCCAGTGGACCATTTGAGCCACTACATCATGACCCTGTTTGTAATCAGTCTGATCTATTATTATTATTATTATTATTATTATTATTATTATTATTATTATTA
>JAHTLZ010000089.1:5099715-5130342 GCA_023846285.1 Phrynocephalus versicolor | reverse complement strand
TTATTATTATTATTATTATTATTATTATTATTATTATTATTATTATTCAGTGACCCACAGGGGCTCTTCCAGCTTGGCAGTTCTATGGTGATTGTGAAGGTGGTTGTCCAGAAGTAAAAAAAAAAAAGGCATCATAAACTTCACACTGGATTTCTTCCTCAAAAACATTCCTTGCAGCCAATTGTCCTGTGCCCCGTGGACTGTTACAGACATACAGGGGGAAACGTTGGCAAAACGTAATGAGCCCTGAAGGCATCATTTCCACCTCTCAACACACACACACACACACACACACACACACACACACACACACACAATTTCTCCGTTTTTGGGGTTATTCAGAGGAGAGTCTATGCAGTGTACTGTTCTTTGTTAGACTGATCCCTTGTTTCATAGGAATACATATCCCTGAGGCAGTGCCAGCCAGGAAAAAAAAAAGATTAATTGGATTTGTTCATCCAGGAGTCATTGGAAGCTGGTGTTGATTTTTGTTTCTCCTTTTCCCCTTCAGGCTGATGCCTTCCCTTGATAAAGCAGCAAGCCTAGAGAAGTTTTAAGCACAGGTGGTGGAAAAAAGTGTGCATTTGTGTGAAAAAAAGACACAGAGAGGTGGAAGTGCAAGATTGTTCTTGTCTTTTTTGCATTCTCCTGCAAATGCTTCAGCCAGTGATACTCCTTTTGTTTGCCAGGGACAAACCGGGCTTTCTTTTCTTTTCTTTTATAGCTGTGCCTCTTTGGTTCCCTTGGGAGAAGCGATGATAACATTTTCTCAGCAGGAGCTGCGCAAGGGGTCGTTTCTCAGGTTTTCTGCTCCAGATCCCAAGTCCCAAGAGGGTTCGGTCGCTGCCTAGTGAAACAAATGAATCCTCTTTCCTCCTCTCTTCCCTGCAGCATGAAAGGACGGCATGAGGAGCACCCCCCCCCCGTGCAGCAGCACAGAAGAACAGGATCAGCTCCACACCACACACACACACACACACACACACACACACAGCCATCTCTCACACAAGAGGCGTACCCAACATGCCCCACTTTAGCAGAAAACCCATTTAAAAAAAACACACACATATATACACACACAAACCAAACAAGAGGGCTCAAATGTCCAGTTCACTCCACAGCCCCCAGACATCCTGGATCTGGGGGTGGGGGGGAAGAGCCTCCGGAACCCCCCTCCCCAACAAACCTCTCTCAAACACAGGTGTAAAGCAAAGGCTACTCAGCAGAAGCATTGCAATACTTCCACGCCTTGCACCTCCTGGGCAACCATGTTTACCAATCTTATAAGCAGGGGAAGGCAATGAATACTTCAGGCGACAGGTGGAAAAGAGCCTTCAAACAACATGTGGATGGCGGCAGCAGGTTAAACGGATCAATGGCATTACGACGACTACGGAGTGAACAAACATGGCCTTCCTCCTATTTGAGGAATGGCCAGCCAGGTGAAAATGCCTCCTCTCTCCCAGGTTTTGCCTTGAGGTACGGCAAGAAAGATCTGTGGGTCAAAATTTCCCCGTCCCCTCGGGAGCTCACCCAGCTTCACAAAACACACGGCTCTTGCGTTGGCTGGCTTCCCACGGGCAGACCGTAAAAGGTCCCAAAGGGACGAAGATCACTCCTTTGCCTGCCAGAAGGGCAGCCAAACACGAGTCTTTTGGCACCTGAGATGTTTCTTTTAAAGGAGGAAGCGGCAAGGAGAAGAGGGGAAACAAGATGCGGGAAGGAGGGGGAAAGAGGAGACAAGCTAATGATGTGCTCAATTGCAACAGCACCTTCATAAAATATTCACCGCCTTAAACACGTCTGATATTAAAGATTAAATGTCCGGCGATTGGTCCTAGCGGGCTCCAGGGGCCTGATTTATGATCTGCCCAGAAGGCCTCGCTGGGTTTCAAAATGCACCCTTTCCAAAAGGGATACGGTCGGAGGGAGGGGATGGAGAGGCCTAAGGGGGTGAAGGAAGATCCGGCTGCCCTTTTCCAGGTTGTATGTATGTCAAGGGGGGTGGGGGTCACAGGGGAAGGCAGCTGAAGGGAGTGGCCCAGCCGGCAGGCCCATTTGCTTCCAGGACTCGCCAGGGGACAGAAAGAGCCATTAATAAGCCATTTTCTTTCTCCAGTGCTTAGCATGCAAGTTTTCGCTCTGCCTGGGTCATTAATTCCTCACACTTACCGCATAACAAATATGTGTTCTGCAATCAAGCAGTGTTTTAGAAGGCAATGCAGAGCACAGCAGACAGAGAAGGGTGTTCTTCGTCAAATTGAAAGATAATCTTCTTCTTTTTTCACCACCACCACCACTACCACCGTCTTTTCCCATGTCCTCCTTGACAGTTTGATAGAAACAAGACTTTCTCCAGATTTTAACGCCCACATATAATTGAGATGCTGGCTGGGACGTGGTGTGATATTTGTGTGTAGCTGGCACAGAATGGAGGGAGAACAGTAACCCCCAAATCTTTTGTCATGGTTTCGCCTGTGATGGTCCTGAAGAACCAAGAGTTTTCTTTCCATGAAGGGGGTCAGAAGCTCAGCTGTCCAATGTTCAGGCTTGTGTGAAGATTCCCCAAGGGCAGAAAAGGTTCTGCTCCACTCTTCAGAGCTATCAGTTTTTATGCAAGCAAAATAACCATGCCAAAGCAAGCATGCTCCCTTCTATTTTCGCCAACAATAAAGCAGTATTAAGAATGACTGGACAAGATTCTGTTGACTTTCATATAACAGAATACAGGAAGCAGTCTTATACTAGGTTAGACTATCCATCCATCTAGCCCATTGGTTCTCCACCTTGGGGTCCCAGATGTTCTTATTTATTTATTTACAAGATTTTTAGCAGCCCCACTACCAGGTTCTTGAACTACAACTCCCAGAAATCCTGGCCAGGACAGCTGGTGGCAAAGGCTTCTGGAAGTTTGAGTCCATCTGGCAATCCAAGGTTGGGAACCCCAGTTGTTAACAGTGACTGGGAGCAGATTTCCCGCAGAATTTTCTCGTGGCCTTGACTGGGGATCCCTTGTGATCTCTCTCACCCAGCTATGGAACAAGCCAGATTAGTTTACAAAATCAGACACAGAAAAGCCCTACTTGTTCATGTTCAAGGTGATATATAGGGATGATATGAGGCCAACAGGTCCACCTCTGTGAATTTTGTCTTCACCTGAGTGACAATCAGGCAAGACGGAGGGGCTCAAGGGGGTGAGACAAAGCTATGGGACGTACTGAGTGTAAAAGGAACACACTTTTAAAATAAAAAATTGTCCAAAGGACCTGAATTTCCCTTGCCCCATGTCGAACACAAAGTGATTTTAGTAACTGATGCCAGGTTCTAGTCTTAAGACAGGTGTGAAGCAGAAGAGGTCCCAAACCATATGTATTTTCACAAACCTCCCCATGATGTTTTGAAATTCCAATACCAACGCTCGCAAGTCTCAAATCATTTAATCCTCCCTTATTCCTTCACCATCGAAGCAAAAGTTTTTCCAACCTGGTGACATCATAAAAAGTGGTACCTCCAGGACTTGAACATTTGCTCCAGGCTCCACTTTACAAGAAAGCTTATTTTTCACTAAAACCAAGGTGGACACCTGTACCATAATCTTACCATTCTGCAGGAGATTAATGAATCTCTAACAGCATAGCTCTCCATCTTGCCTGACAAAGACAAACTCAGTTAAATCAACATGCATTCTCATCTTTCAAAAGCCAAGGTCAACAGTCAAGGGAGCATCTTAAAAAAGAAAAAATAATTTAGAAAAGAAAGAAAGACCTGATCAGACTTAATTGTACTTTAAGACATAATCAAAGCCCAGGAATATCCAAATGCTATTCTAGACTGCTTCTTTAGAATGCTATATAAACACCAGGAATGTTAAAGAATCACACTGGACCATATTGGGACTATGATCAAGCACACACCTTTGAGAAGGCAGGTCTTAACCCCCCACCCCACCCCACCCCATCCCTTTTTATGATAAGCAAGTATCAGCTAGTAGATTATGGGAAAGTTCTCTCTCTATTCAGGCATGTCCAAACTTCAGCCCTCCAGATGTTTTGGACCACAACTCCCACAGTCCTTTGCCATTGGAAATACAGGCTTGGAATTCTGGGAGTTGTGGTCCAAAACATCAGGAGGGTCGAAGTTTGGACATGCCTGCTCTATCTGAAAACAGTACTAAGGTACTGGAGAAACAGCCTCCCTGAGAGTAAAGCAGATTCCTAGCTGCTCTGCTCCCAAACGTTCCTAGGGACAGGTGCAGCTGGGTGGGTGTTCCCCTGCGGTTCACAAGGTGTACCTTCTTGGAAATGGCCCCCCGTTTGTGGCCCTTGTGGCTTGAAAGTGGCCACATCTTTGTGGCTTATTCCATAGCTGCACGCTTTAAATCGATCAAGCTCCACTTGGACACGAGGGCCCGCAGGGTCTACCTGCCCCTGGAATGTTAATTTAGCCCCAAACGAGCAGTATTTTTTTAAAAAAAGGTAAGTGTCCTTTTGAGTTCAAATCAAGAGCTATGTGTGTCTCTTGGCAATTCTGTATTCTTCTTTTCCTGCCGTGTTTCATGCCCAAAAGCACATCTCCATTTCAGTATTCAAGCTGTCCTATGAAACCGAACGCTACTTGCCGAGTGGACAAAAGCCCAAAGGAGCCGCTGCAAGCAAGTAAGCAAGCGAGCAAGCAAACAAACGTGACTTTTGCCTGAAATAAGGAGGCCGCGGAAGTCTCCTGGTTCTCTGTGAGTGTCCAAGGAACGCTGCAGATTGATCGATCTTCTCCTGAGGGGGCCTGGAAGTGGCTGGCTGAATGTCAGAGGCACAATTTCTTCATCCTGTCTTGAGATTCCTGAGCCGGTGGTGTCACGCATGCCTTCCAGCGTGGAACGGGAGCTTCCAGGGCTGAGGACGCCACGAGCAAATGACGCCTGTGGCAAGCCCCCCAAAATGTGTGTTGTGGCACATACAGGACCGGCAGGTCCTTGTCTGTCTCCCTCATCCCACGAGAACTCAAAAAAGGAGAATGGAGGGTGCCTCTTGTTTCAGAGGAAGGTGTGCCTGGATAGAAAGGTCTCCCTGAGGTCTGTGGTGCTCTTGTACTTTCTGGCTTCTCTGTAGGGATCCCTTCAGACTGGGCTGGCTTTCCGTGTCATGCAGTCCTAGATTGCTAGGATAACCGAGTTGGGACCAAACCCTCTCGTCCAAGCAGGGATCCAAACCACAGCAGATCTGGCCGTGGGTTGTCCAATGTTCTCTTGAAGGCCTCCAGCACTGCAGAGCTCACCACTTCCTAGAGGCCATCGCTTCCATTCTCATCCTGTTCTAGCTGTTAAGAAGTCCCCCCCCCCTTGATACTACCCATCCTAAATGTGGCTTCCAGGAGCATCAGCCCATTATTATGTATCTTGAGATGCAAGAGAACAGGTTCTGCCCCTTTCAAGTGTTTGAGGAGGGCTATCCTATCTCCCCTCCCCCAGTCCTTCAGTAACTATGCCCAGTTCTTTCAAGCTTTCCTCTTAGGGCTCAGTTTCCAGTCCCATGATCATCCTGCTTGCCTTCCTGAGAAGACACCTGAATGATCTCTTTCTCTTCTCCAGCTCTTTACTCCCTCACTGGTCTTCTCTTATTCTACCTGTTAGCACTCTACAATTGGGGGTATGGTGGCTCAATGGACTAAGGCTACGAATCTGCTGACTGCAAAGTCAGCAGCTCGGCGGTTCGAATCCTGGGTGCCACACAGTGGAGTGAGCTACCACTGATAAGCCCAGTTCCTGCCAACCTAGCAGTTGAAAAGCATGTAAATGCAAGTAGATAAATAGGTACTGCCATAAAAATTGGGAAGGTAAAACGGTGTTTCCTTGCAGCCATGCTGGCCATGTGGCCACAGACTTGCACAACACTGGTTCTTCAGCTTGAATACGGAGATGAGCACCGCCCCTAGAGTCGGACACAGCTAGCACACATGTATGGGGGGAACCTACAAGCATGTTCTCCCTTGCCTTTCACACACCAGGGCACATTCTTGACTGGTCCAATGGACAATCTGGTTGCTTCTAATGCAGTGCTTCTCATCCTTTGCCCCCGCTTGATGCTCTTCGGACTACACCTCCCAGAAGCCTCCACCATGAGATGTGCTGGACAGGATTTCTAGGAGGTAAAGTCCAAGAACATTGAGGGACTACAAGGTTCAGTGCAACTCTTTTGGTCTATCCTTCCAACCAGACCTAGTTGACACAGCCATTGATGACAGATGATGGGAGCGGTACTTGAAAAACCGGAGACAGATCAACTTCTCCATCCATCTTCTATTGGTTTTGCAGGAGTGGGTGTCATAACAAGGTGCTCCCTTTGTCTCTCTCAGGCAGCACAAAACTGTCTTTGAACTTCAGTGAATATGGCAGTCCATACATCTGTCAGTGTCAGCAGCATTCATTCAGTAAGTCTGTTGGTCTGTTCCCACTTGGATCTTTGCTAGTTAAGGAGCTGGAGCAAAAGTTCGTCGTTGCTGGCATTGTAGCTGTGACAGGTTTGCCTAAATGCAGACAGTGTTGTAGAACTTTCAACTCCTGTGTACAGTCTTAACACCAACAAAAAAGCCCCCAAACCTAACCATCTCCCCTCTCCTTTGAACTGTATAATTAAAAATAATTTGTCACAAAACTCCTGCCTTGTTTTCCCCTTATGAAACTAAGAAGGTACAGGGAACAAGCACAAAAGAAGAGGCAAGACACAAGCACCCCATCCAATGCTATCTAGTTCAAGAAATAAGGCAGCTGGCATTGGAGATCCCAGCTTCATATATTTTAGAGGCATGGCAACTGGACTTCTTTTCTTGTGAGATCAAAACGGTTCATCCAAGCAGCTTCTTCAGTCGAAGATTCATCAGACTGACAAAGCTGCTTGGATGAGTAGGGAATTTTTTTGACCTCACAAGAAAGGAAGTCCAGTTGTCATGACTAAACCTCTGGATAACCTCACCTGGATGACTGAGAATCTTCACAGACATATGTTTCAAAAATGTGCAAATCCTCTCCTAGATCACTATCAGCAACAAGATGCCAGAAATTTACACAGAGCAGGGTTTTAATTCTTTATATTTTGTTGTTTAGATGTCCCATTTACTGCACAAGGACAACCCTCATCAACATTTCTTATTATAGGTCTCTGTCATTTCCAATCATTATGTTTAACAGTAGAAGGTTTCTCAGGGTTAGGCTGAGTGTCGTTTCATTTGCAAATTTCAGCAAAACCTTCCAGTTCTTGCAAGTGTTTTCAAACTCGTTCTCTCCTCTCTCCCCCCCCCCTCTCAACGAGGGGCTGCACAGTCTTCCCTCCTCCCAAGCTGCTCAAAGAAACTGACATTTAATACAAAAAAACCATGAAGAGGGAGGATTTAGAAGGGAAAAGGGCACCTGTTAAGCGGAAAACATCCCCACATTTTTGTAATTTCTCTTGCATTTCACCTGACAGTGACTGTGATTATTCAAATGGCAGCATGTATTCATATTCGGGAACTATCAAACCATGCAAAGCCATAGAAAAACTTCAAGGGCAACAGGAGATTTGATTAACATATCCCATTGTTACCTCTCTGCACCTTCCTAAAGGCAGCTACCCATAGCTCTGGGTGGCAGTAAATGTATTCTCATACCGAATATACAAAACACCATTATATATGGATGCATTAGAAATATTTACTGAGGATAGGGTTAGCCTGTGAAAACCAAGTGCTGAGTAGTGTCTTGTAGACACATCATAAAGGCCGTTTTTATGGGAATGCTCCTGTTCCATTTTATATGTTTGTTAGATACTATTCGAAAGCCTTATAGAATTGGCAATTATATGGGTTTATCCTACAGGGACCTGCTGTGGTTTAAATTCAGGATACTTAAATGGAAGTAACATAAATATATGCTCAGGTTATTATCTGTTTAACGGTCCCAATCCAGCTTGCATGGTTGATGGCTAATGATTTGTAATGTCACGTGTGATGTCATTCAGCACAATGACCAGAATCCTCTTGGCAGATAAAGCTTAGTAAATGGATAAGGGTAACTGCAATTCATTGACCAGGTGCCATGTTGTCTCTTGGTCACATGGCTGGTCAGGTGTCCATCTGCATGGCCACGTGCTTCAGCCCAATTAGCTGTAGGAAACTGAAGCCAACCTTATCCCGATACTAATAGGATTCCAGCCAGTATTTTGGATGAAATATCAGCAGCTTTTCTGTGATGAAACCACCAGTTCCATGTTGCATCTAAACCTGTTGCTCCCAAGCATGGCTCCCAGATGTTAAGATTTCCATTTGCACAAGCATCAGCCAGCATGGCTAAGGAGAGTTAAGATTCTCAATGTCTTCAGAGACACATAGAATCACGGAATCATGGACTCCTAGAGTTGGAACAGACCTCAAGGGCCATCCAGTCCAACCCCCTGCCATGCAGGAACCCCCATCAAAGTACCCCTGACAGATGGCCCTCCAACCTTAAAAACCTCCACAGAAGGAGACTCCACCACCCTCCTTTGGGGCAGCATATTGCACTGCCAGACAGCTCTAACTGTCAGGAAGTTCTTCCTAAGGTTCAAATGGAATTTCTTTTCCTGCAGTTTGAAACCACTGCCCCAATTCCTAGTCTCTGAAGCCATTTGTAGTCCAGGAACATCCATTTAAGAAGACATTCATCATCATCATCATCATCATCATGGCCACCACCACTGTCATCACCTTAGAACTACACAGCTGGAAGGTATCTTCAAGTCCAACCCTTGTCAAGGAGGCCCAGTGGGGAATCAAACACCTAACTTCCACACTCAGAAATCTAAAACAAAATTCATCCCAAAACCTGCACTGTTCACTTACCAGTCTCTTGATCACAGAGTTGCTCGCATGCATCTGTAGTCCTCTGCCCACAGAGATCCCTCACCCAAGGAGAGGTGGCGTTGATTTGATAATAAAGAGAGAGTTTTGCAGGGTTAAGCCAATCGGAAATGTCCAGATAGCTTCCTTCACTGACGACAAAGCTGCTCCCTGCAAGGGAAAACCACAGAAAAGGAGGATCTAGGGAGGAAGGACCAGTTACTTTCTTAACAAGAGAGCAGGCAGGCTCCATCCCCATGCAGTGGGGAAGGCAGACCAAGGGTGTTGGGGACCACCTCCAAGTGCTGCAACATCTGTCTGTCTTTCTCGAAAGGCCACGGAAGTGAAAGAGAGCTGCCATGGTAGCAGAATTCATGAAGATATGAAAGGATTCTTTGGAAGATGTTCAGTAGTGGAAGTCAAAAGCAGAGAAGATGGTCTGAGAAAGGACAGGGAGGTGATGACTTACCGAAGCAAACACCACTTGTAACCTTTGGGTTATGAAGTAGGATAGGTTTTTCCTGGTGAAGAATACATGTTTTGCAAAGGAAAAAAAATAACCAGGGCATCAATTCCCAATGCCTCTGGATGGGACAAGGGAAATTCCCTGTCTGAAATCGTGGACAAGCCTTGCCATCTGTGATTGTTTAGTGCCAAACTGAACTCCAGTAGATTCTGTTTGCTGTTGGGGTTTTCCTGCAACCTAGTAGGATGACAACACTCCTGGACATTTCCACAACAAAATAATAGTGTTTTCTTTCCACATAATGGAGAGAAAACATCATTGTCTAGAAAAAGTCCACCATTCAAAATGGCAAAATGTTGAGACCAACACCTAGACTTACTTTTCTTGCCTTTTTTTGTACAACAGGTCCACACATGCACACACAGAAAAGAAAGCTAGGAATAGGTGCCTTCTATTTAGTCCAATTGATTTTCAGCTGAGCCCAATCATTACGTTATCTAACGTCTGAAACCAAACATTACTTGGGGGATTTTGCAAACACCAAGGTCCTCATTAATTCTAATCTCCAGCTACATTGATTAGCATGCTGTTTTCACAATGCTGTTGTCAAGATCAGACGTGATGGGGGAGGGGAGGAGAATCTGCCATCATGACACACCTTTGCAAATTTAACGCCATGAAAACTACTTAAAAATAATAATTAGAAGACTTCTTAGAAGGCAAGAAAAGGCTAACACTTCTAAGGGCTCCTCCATCTGATTCCTCCTAGTTGGTCTTACAATGCATTTATGTGCATGCTACAATGTATTTCATTTATGCCAATTGCCCGGTGTGGTGTAGTAGATTGAGAGAGTGGTTAGGCTTCAGTCGCCTGCTCAGAGATACAAATGGTGTGGCAGCAGCTCCATCAAAACCACTCCTTGACTGTCTCAATTACATTGAAAGCCCTATTTGAGTTGCTAAGAGTTCAATGCAATCTGAAGCCAAAAAATAAACCCCACGTACATTATTTTTATATCCCATCTTTAAATCAAAACCAAGGTGGCTGATAGGAATACTTGAAACATGTCAGAAACCGCTGGAAACAGAGTCCAGTGACAAAAGGTAGTAAAATAATCACAGTAATCATTAAAACAGTTTAAAAGGTAAGTTTAAGGGACCGGATCTTCACACCTTTCCTAAAAAATGTGAGAACGGGTCCTGTTTGCAGATCCACAAGAAAAAGATTCCAACCCCCAAAAGAGGAGCCGATTGTGTGTGCCCCTCAAATGGATTCCTATAGGTGACACAACTGGGAAGAGAATTTCCCCTGAAGTGCTCAATATCGAGTGAGGTTTTATTGTACTGCGACAGGGAGTTTACCTGCCATGCAGGCTGAGATCAGCACCATGGACAGTGCTCCATAGCAGGGCTGGCAGCCTGATGGAAACCCCGGTCTCACCCTCGGTAGGTTCATTTCAGAGAGAGTGTGTGTGCAGCGCATTACTAGGCTCCACTCTCACGGATCCAAAGGAGGAGGCCAGAGGGTGCCGTCCCTCAGCCCAGCGGTGCCCAGGACACACAGGTGGCTGGAGTAGAGGGTTCCCCTCTGCTTAAGGTTCAGAATGTGCTCCTAGCAAGTGCAGCACTAATGGAGCCAGCGCTAAACAGGGCAGTTTAATGTTGTGCTTTATGCCAACAGGCCCTGTCTCCCAACAGCAAAGAGCAAGGAGACTGGGTCCCAGGTCTCCAGGAAACCTGCTCTACCACCGTTAGGTAGCTTGGGCCCCAGATGAGCACCACAAAATGGACTCTGAGCATGTGTGCTGTCATGCATCGAGGTGCCCAATGCCCATTGACTCTTTCCAGCAGGAGTAGAATTTCTCTGATAAATGCATACCTGCAGTCTCTTGGCAGGGTGTTCTATTCTTGGGCTTCCGGAAAATTGTGGCCCTCATCACTCCCACCCCACGTTAAAGGCTACAGAGGGCTGTCTTTCCACCTTGGCTAACACAGGGCGACGGCAGAGCTTCGCCCGTTCTGGGTGTTGCTGTGAAGAAGGCTGCAGCACGGCAAGCACGCAGACCGGGTCTTCCAAGTGACGAACCCACGGCTAGCATGAGGCATTCTGGGAGAAGAGAAAAGGCTCCGGAGGATGCGTAGCGTCCAGCGAAAAATGATGTTGGGTATCAGGAAGAGCCCCATGTAGGGAGACCCGCCTGTGGTTTGTTTTCTTATGCAATTCTCCTCCCCTCCACCCTCTCTGGAGCCCCACATTGATATCTAAGCCAAGGCAGCGGTGGCAGCTTCTGAAGTTCAAAGGCCCCATCCAGAGGTTCCCATCAAAGTTTAGCCAAGCCTGTTTAAAAGCTTCCAAAATGGAAGCTTGGAGCTTTTGACATTTTTAAATATTTCCTTTCCTTTCAAGAACAAATGGGATAAAACAGACACAGACTTTGTTCTTTTTCCCTTGTTAAATATCTAAAGAGTCCAAGACGCAGCTAAAAATATGTGGTTACAATGTCCCTCCCTCCCCCCCCCAACCGCTTCCACTCTTCTTCTTCCTCTCTTTTTTTCCTCTGTGTTTTTTTTTTAGGACACACAAAATTTCAAAAACAATTGCCACTGAAATGATTTGCATTTCTCATTGGCTGTTCGGAAATCTCATACTCTTAACTACATTTAGTCACTAAATGTAGTTCTGCTCCTAGCGTCCTCCTTTTAGAATCACTCCTTTGTTGTCTCAATCTATATATGAGATGAAAAATAACATATGCAGGAAAGGAGTTCTTAAAAAAAACAACCACCCCCACAGCCACCCACTCATTTATTCTTATTTCTTTATTTTGTTCAAGGCTACTCAGTCCTAACACTTTAAAAAAGAAACACCAACACAGCTTACATAAAGCCTGTTAGGCACCATCATGTCATTTATGAATTATGGTGACCCTACCAATGAGTGGCTAGATAGATCAGGGATTTATTTACCTCTCTGGCAGAGGAGTTTGATGACTCACTGAAGAGAAGAGACAGCCTGGGTGACCTTGGGCAAAAAGCTGCAGAATCTCAGGATGCCCTCAGATCAGTAAACCATTTCTGAATTGATTTGACAGCACATGAAGATGATGATGAGGAGGAGGAGGAGGAGGGGAGGAGGGTTAGGGTTAGGGTTAGCACCAGCACCAGCACCACCATCACAAATGAGTGACCTCCAAATATTATAATTGCCGTGTGCAGTCAAGTCAAACCGTTTCAGGGTTTTCCAGGTAAAGTGGTTTCTCATTCCCTTCTTCTGGTGGCATCCTAGTACTGTACAACTGGCCCATAACATTCTGGTATTGTAGGCTCTGGTCTTCCCTTCTGTCCCATATATTTATATAGCTATCTATCTAGATTGAAGGGCTTTGTTCCCTTCAAGGAGCCTGTCCATCAGCTGCTAACCAGAGACCCTTGCAAACATAAACTCATCGGCCGGGGGCAAAATGCACCCACCTCCCAAAGCTAGGCAGGTCTTTCTATGCTGCCCTGCCACTACCATCTCACGCTTGAGGTATAAAGAACACCAAGGCATGTAGAGTCTCCCATTAGAACAGGCCAGGCAGAACTCTGATTTCTTATTTTTAAAAAATGACAGGGGGAAGGAGGCACCAAATTTTGTACTGGTATCTGCTCCAAATTCACTCAGAGCATTAGGCCACACAAAGCATTTGGGATGATGGCTACTTCCAGAAGAAGAAGGTGTTGGTGTTGGTGGTGGTGTTGGTGGTGGTGGAGGAGGAGGAGGAGGAGGAGGAGGAAGAGGAGGAGAAGAAAATGCAAATGGAAATGAAGACAAAGCTGAAGAAGAAACCAAGGCAAGACTCCCACACATTTTTTAGAAAGGACCCTTGTCAGACAGCTGCATCTCTATCATTATATCATTTTGATCAACATTCCCACAACTTAAGGATGCATGTCGTTTCCCCTAGCATGGAGAAGCCACAAGAATATCAACAGATCTCTGTAATTCAAACATTGCCTTCAGACATTAGTGCTTAAATGTGATTTTGGGGATACGTTTATTGAGGTGATTAGACTGGATGCAGCACTGAATAAACCAGAACATGTTGAGTGGGCTTCTACCTAGTGATGGGACAGTGCCCGCCCTATTTCTCCTTGCCAACTACATCCCTTTCAGAATCCACCTGTCTCTTGGCATCTCACAAGCACCTCTCCTTGTTCATGGAGAGAAGAGATCATGATCCATAAGTCGGCAGCCAAAATTCATCCAAAGAAACCCTCGTAGAAGCAAAGATGTCTTTACTGGGATCAAAGCTCCAGAGAATCATTTCATAAAGACAGTCCTGTCCACTCTGAATTTCAGAACACAGCTGATTTGAAGAACTTCAAGAAGTAGTGGGGCATGCAGTGAGGTGGTCAGTCCTCTAATTCATTAAGTCACATGTTTGCCACTCAATTAATTAATTAAGTCACAGAAGTTTGAGGCACTGGGGAAACTGTTTGAACTTTGCATGTAGTATTTCAAAAACATTCTGCAATATAGGACACACACACACACACACACACTTTAAAATCAGTTTAATGTTACTAGCATATGTGTTCAATGTGCTGCTATTAATTGAAAGGCAGCACAGATTTTTTTCTATACATAAAAAAGGAGAACCCGCTAATGATGAACAATGACATTGGTGTGCCCTCTGCATTAATACTCTTATATTTGGTAGGAGCCTTGTTTCTAGATCTGTAGCTTTCTCATCATCATGCAGCCCTGACATGTTTCCCCCTCTGCCATGGGAGGAAAGGAGCAGAAATTAAGTTAAGGATCATGCTGTAAAAGGAAAGGAGCAGAACAAAATTCACTAAGTCTCCATAATAATACAATTTTTTAAAAAATTCAATCACTTGCTAGTCTCCCTGGGAAAACGGTGAAAAACAGCCGCCAAGCCAATTATGCAAAAATTCAGAATATTTGCACCAAGCTGCCAATGAAACACCAATAAAACAGATTAATATCCAAGGAGATGGGGAGGAAACGGGCTGATCTCCAATCCGAGCTTAATTACTTTTCTAAAGGGAAGGAGACGAGGGGGGCTGGTGGTCTGTCCGGGGCGGCAGGAGGAGAACGGCAGCAGCTGAAGTGACACCATAAAACATCACTCTAAAGTGAGGGGGTGGGTTGGGGGGGGGAGGTTTAAGTTACACCCTGAGCTTCCACACTGGGGATGTAAAAAAAAAAAAAAGATCACTTGTCCCTTCTTTTCCGGAGAACCCTGGATGGGGTTTATCCACAATTGAGATGACCCAGTCAATGGGACAACAGAAGAGCCTTCTTGAAGGCCTACAGGGATTTACTTCATTTAGGAGGGTTTTTTTTCCTTGGAAAAGGACCCAGTATGAGGGACAATATACAGTCCAGTACAATTAAGAAGACATATTCAAGTTTGAGAGCAGGGAATTGAAGGAATTGATGGGTATCTTACAGCTTTAGAAGACACCAATAACGCTAAAAGAGAATACAAGTAATTAAGAATAGAGTATCAATTCTGTGTAATCATGTACCATCTAAAAGTTATGAGGGATGGGTATTAACAATTGATAACATAGTGTCAATGTAATCCCACAAGGAGAGATAAAGGCACAAAGTTATAAATGGTTATAATAAACATAAGTCTGTGTAGCCATGTATGGTAATCCATCTTTCAGGGAAAGCTTGTCTGAAGAGAAAGGTCTTTGCCCCTGTTTCCGGAAAGACAGCAGAGCTGGGGCCGTCCTGGCCTCCAGCAGGATGGAGTTCCAGAGTCTGGGTGCAGCAGCTGAGAAAGCCCTTTCATGGGTTCCTACGAGACGTACCTGTGAGGTTGCCAGGATGGAGAGAAAGGCCTCTCCTGCTGACCTTAGCACCGGAGCCGGTTCATACTGCAAGATTCGATCTTTGAGGTAGCTTGGATCCAGGCCATGTTGTGCTTTGTAGGTCAAGGTCAGCACCTTGAATTGTGCCCGACAGATGATTGGCAGCTGCTTTAACAGGGGTGAAAGGTGGTCTCTGTAACCGGCCCTCCTCAGCAATCTGATGACCTGGTTGTGTTCCAGTGGGGCTGGGTCTGTCCACCACTCTCCTTCTTGGCCCAAAGAAATAGGAGATGTTCTCTTTCATGCCAGACCAAGGCACGGCACCACCCACCACCGGGTGTAAGGAGGTGCCACAGATGCTAATCAGGCCAAAAGGAAGCAGGGAGTGGACTCTTTCTCAGCACTAAAGATGCTAATTTAGCTTCTTAAAAGAAAGGGATTCAAGGATGTTGGCCGGGGGGGGGGGGGCACAAACTGAACGCAGTCTTCTCCATTTTCATTCAAAGCCGAGCCTGTGTAGAACACAATGGGAGAAGGTGCAAGTGTTGCCGGGCTCCATGCAAGGTGAAAGTGGCTGCTACTGCCGTGCGTGCAGAGGCAGGGGGAATTCTATGAGACTTCCTGGGCAGGTCCCAGCAGAACCATGGCCTGGCGGCCTTTCTCATCTCAGGCTCTCACTGTGGATGGCTGGACCTCGCCTGTGTAGATCCCACACAGCTGCACCAAGAGCTCAAGGACAGCCCAAACCGCCCCCAGGTGCAAATTTTATGCCTGACTTCCTTGTTGGTGTTGGAGGAAGTTCAAGGGTCATGGAGGAAGATGCAGCCGGTGGACCCTCTGCTACTCTGGGGTGGGAAAGGGGCTTCTTCGCACACTTCCAAATAGGCTTTAAAATGTCCTGACAAACCTCTTAACAACCCCCAAGGCAAGACTTTCCCTTTACAGGAGGGATATCTTGGGTGAACACTAACAGGCTTTACAAACACAAGGCAACAACCCACATTCTTCTTCTGCTGCTGCTGTTTCAACAAAACGAGCAAAACATGCTGAACAAAACCAAGAGAAAGTAATTCACAAGAGTGAGTGGATATAGGACTGTGCAAAAAATTACTGCTGCCCCCTCTTTCCCCCCCTCCCCCCAAGGCCTGGAGGTGCAGGAGGAGGTTTTGTTAAGGCTTGGGCCTCTATGTACATTTGTGTCCAGGTGGGTGTTTGTTAGAGCCGGAATGAAACTAGACTCTGAAATCTCTATATCCTCTAAATCACTGGTCCTCCAACCTTGGGCCCCCAGGCATTCTTGGACTACAACTCCTAGGAATCCTGGCTAGCACAGCTGGTGGTGAAGGCATCTGGGAGTTGCAGTCCCAGAATATCTGGGGAGCCAAGGTTGGGAACTACTGATCTAGACCATAGACGGACAACTCATGGCTTCCCAGATGCTGTTGGACTACAAAGAAGCCATCATTAATCTACCAGTTAGAACTGAAAACTCTAGCAATCCAAGAACAAGGTTGGGGTCCACCACACTCTAGATAACATGTCTACCACCCTACAACTGTCTCATGCCTCCCTTCTAACTATGATCCTCTTGTCCCAAGCATACCATTAAATAAACTGATGAAGGCATTGTGCCCTGTTCAAATATTTGCCCATCCATGAGAGGTTTTTTTTTTGGGGGGGGGCACTTCCTGAAAATAGAAGACTCCCCCACTACAGTTGCAGAAGCCTTCTTAATAGACCAAACTGTGCCAAAGGCAGCCACCATGAGCACACTCTGTC
This sequence comes from Phrynocephalus versicolor, assembly GCA_023846285.1. NCBI lineage: Eukaryota > Metazoa > Chordata > Lepidosauria > Squamata > Agamidae > Phrynocephalus > Phrynocephalus versicolor. The sequence goes on along the minus strand of JAHTLZ010000089.1, from coordinate 5,113,424 downwards.
TTGAACGCTGGATCCAGAGGAGAAAGGGATGGCCTTCATGGTACAGAAGAACACCAGCAAGCATGGGGAAACAGGACTGAGCTGAGAGGGCACATCTGGAGGGGGGAAATTAAATGCGCTCCTCTGTGTTTGAGGAGCTGCTTAATGCCTGTGACACAGAAAATAGCACTTGCACTTCAGTCTCTTTTTTCTCCTTTTCCTGTCAGAAAGCAGTAATTTAATTGCCTAGAGATGGTGCAGGAAGAAGATGAGCACCTGAAATCAGCAGCTCCTGCGGAGTGGAGACGAGAGGCCGATCTGGGCAGAGCAAAGTGGTCACAGAAGGCTTGGGATGGGCCGGAGGGTGTGAAAGTGTAGACAGCTCTTAGGACAGCACACACCATCTCCACCCACCCAAGCTTTGCAACAAACCCGGGAAACGTGAGGCTGGAAGCCATTGGAAGTTAAGACTTCCAGGTGATCCACAGAAGAAGACCCGTGGTTGCCAAGTGGGACCAAGAGGGCACAGTGAGCTGCACAGGATGGAGCATGGACCTTTCCTAAGATCACCCATTCATTCATGGCTATTAGAAATTGTTCCTGGGGTAGAAGATGAAGGGCTATTTGAACTCTTTCTTAAGACCATTGCCAGTTAGACGGACAGTTCAGCGCCTGCTGCTTTTGCAAGGGAATGCTATTTTTCAATGAGGGGCTAAAAAAAAAAAAAAACCACTACAAATCTGGAAGATGTCCAGGTCCCATGAGAGGACATATGTTTGCAAAGCAGAAAAGACACCTACATGATTGTGGCCTCTTTGCTTCCAGGATGTACAGAATGTCAGGGTTGTCAGCTGCACATGTCGGAGGAAGGCCAGCGAGTGTCCTTATTGCTTCACCTTGCCAGCACTCGCAATGGGGTGGTACAAAACTCTTCCAGTTGCAAAACCTCCATTCTGGGACTATGAAGTGAGCACCCCTTTTTCTCCAAACCTCAAAACTCACCCTCTGGAGGAGACCTGAACAAAACTACCAGCCTGGCTAGAGTCCTCCATGAGAACATTTTCATAAGGGAATGTGGATACAACACTTCAGTTCTGTGTGTTTATGAAAGTGAGGCAGACAGTGTTCCAAGAGGAACTAAAGGCTTCCCAGTCCAGGATCTGTGGGATCAGGAATTCCTCCCACTCCAGCTCAAACCATGATGGAGATGTATCATCTCCAGGCTTTAAACCGGGGTACCTCAAGGGCCAGAGGCAGGGGAGCAGTATTCAAGAGACAGAGATCTAGTTGTCTTGTGCGCTCCCAGGTGCATCTGGTGGGGCCACTGTGAGATACAGGACACTGGACGAGGTGAGCCTTTTGCCTGATCCAGCAGGGCTCTTCTTAGGTTCTTATGTTCTCTGTGTTGTTTTTCAGAAGAGTGGAGGGGAAACCCTTCTTTAATAAATGTTCCGGTCTTATAGAGGGCCCACAGAGAGGAGGGTGGGTCACCAATGAAAGCAGGGTGGTGGTGGTGGGGAGAGGTCAGTGGAAGAACAGAGGAGACGTCCAGAGGGTATGGCTGGACAACAGAGGAGGGGAAAGTCTCATTCCATGCCACGTTCTAAAGGAGTCTCCCTTCCAAATTCTCCAGCCTTGCTCGCCTCTCTCCTGCTGAGGCGCAGTTGCCCACTCAATAGCATGCCTTTCAGATGACATTGTGTGGCTGAAATGTACCAGTTTCCCAAGCCCTGGAAGCAAATATCTCTTAATTCTGAAAAGATGAGGGACTGGCAGTGAAAGGCTGCCTGCCTCCAGGCTGATTTGCACACTACATTTTTCAATTTGAGTGTGATTCCCAGGAGTGGTGATTTCAGCAAATGACTCAGTCAAGTAGTCCCAGAAATTTAAATTGCAGGACCACGTCCCAGTGCCGTGGGGGTGAATACTTTTCCAGGGTGGACACAGGAGACCTATACCAAAGCCCTTGGAAAGTGCCTTTGTTTGCCTCCCAGCCCATCCTCCCTCCATGGCAGATGGCTTTCCTTCCGTGCAAACGGCCTCTCCAGTCCCAGGCTTGCTTCAACAAAACAGCAGAACAGAAGCATCATATGTAAATTTGGGTGTTTGAATTCATCCATCTGCACAAGAAGAAGGTCTGGTCCTTCTACAATTTAACACAGAATCATAGAATCATAGCGTTGGAAGAGACCTCATGGGCCATCTAGTCCGACCCCCTGCCATGCAGCAACCCCTTCACAATATTTCCGACAGATGGCCATCCAGCCTCTGCTTAAAAACCACCAAAGAAGGAGACTCCACCACTTTCCTTTGGGGCAGCATCTTCCACTGCCAAACACCTCTAACTGTCATGAGGTTCTTCCTAATGTTCAAATGGAATCTCTTTTCCTGTTGTTTGAAACCATTGCCCCGGATCCTAGTCTCTGAAGCCATGGAAATCAAACCTGTCCCCTCTTCGATGTGACATCCTTTCAAATATTTAAACACAGCTATCATATCCCCTCTCTGCCTTCTTTTTGACAGGCTCAACATTCCCAGCTCTCTAAGCCGTTCCAACAGCCAATCTCAACAGCCAAGTATAGTATTTTGAAGGCATCAAGACAGCCTCAGACACAAACTGCATATTGGGGGAAGCAGAGTAAGCAAGCAGGGCAAGGCTCCCCACCAAAAGGGCACTTGGCAGGTGACCTACTGGACACAGCAACTGTTTTCAGCAGTAATCCACATTGTTGGAGGGAAATGTTCATGTATCGGGATTAGCACGTCTCCTCTTTGGCTGAGGATGCAGGATGTTTCCTCTCTAATAACCTAATGCTTAATCTCTAGCATCTGGTGGTGCCATCCGCTGTGTCCACGGGGTGGGGGGTGGGGAATCACACTCACATCAAAAATTCCTGTGCCAGGCAAATTAGGGGTCAAGAGTTTTCTTCCCGACACAACTGCCCTAAGAAGAGGAAAAGACAGTTTTCCCAGAATAGCCGAGCCACCGCACGAAATAAGGCGGGGAGTCCCTTACCATCTGCAATGAAGTGTTCGGGAACGTGGAGCGTCACCTTGACCGTCAGCGGGCAGGACAGCTGGCTGCCGCACACCATGGCCAGGATGCAGGAGCTGACGGCAATCAACGTAAGTGCAGTCTTGTTCACGGGACTCTTTAGGGAGCCTGAGAAAGGAAGAGAAAAGCACACCTTTGAGGCTCTCCTCGTCTCTCTGCCATCGTCCAAGGGCAGGGCCAAGGGAGATTCCGGTTCAAGCTTTCAATCACTTATCGGGAGCAGCAGGACAAGTGAGAGACCCTGCTAAGAGAGCATGCTTTTTGACTTGCTGGTGACAGGACAGGATACTCTCCTGTGATCCCTGTTCTTTGGGCAGCTCTAGCGTGAGGCACACAGACTAGATGACCCCCATCCATGGCCATCACAAACGTAGATGGAACCCAAGACCTTTTGAGATGGAATAAGCTCTTTGTTACAGCACATATATATATATATATAAAATATCATGTTCAGAGATACAGAGGCATAACTTCCTGCAGAAGGAGCCTCCACACACACACACACACACACACACACACACACACACACTGATAAGCCACTACATTTAATATCAATTACCCTGTCCCTTATGGTTCCTCAAATAAATATGGTCTCCTGAAAAATCGGATGCTCGGTGTTCATCCTTCACCATGCCACAAAAAGTTCACGCACACACACTATGCATCTGAAACTTCTACTATGCAGCTAACTGCAGCTTAATGATATTTTTAATACTCCCCAGGGGCCATCCTCAGAGTTGTCGGTTGATAAGGTACTTAGAACTAACTGCCTCCTTTGTGGAAATCCCTGATAGATTTCCAGCAAAGAAATCCAATTAGGTGGTGTAACTACAAATCCCCATGTTCCACAGAAGTGAACCATCAGGCTGCTCTACGATGCAGACATAGTCTGCAAAACCAGCCTGTAAAACAAGGACAGGCAATCTGGTGCCGACAGATGTTGTCAACTACGGCTTCCTTAAGGCACAGGCAATGCGGCCTATTGATCGTCATTAGGCATTACTGTCATTTTCCACCTGAACCCTCTAGAAAAATCTGGAAGCACGCAATCGCTCCCGGCCCTGGTGTCTAAGGAGGCCCATCTACTCACCTCTTGCAATGATCCCTTTTCTCCAAAACATACAACCAACCAATGCCAAATATGCTGAGGTAGGAAACAGAATTGGTCACTATATCTAAATCACATCACACAGCCATTTCCTGCTATTCCAAATGGGCGGCGGCAGCAACAGCAAAGGTTAATCCAAACAGCTACCAACACAAGGAGGCTTTTAGACAAAATCCGCCAGAATTTGAAACAGGCATCAAAGCTGAGCAAGAGCAGCTCAGGCTATGGAGGTAGTGAGTCTTTCTCTCTCTGCAAGTTGTGTTCACAATTGGCCTCTCAGGAAGCATGAGCTAAAATATTTCAGACGGCAGAAAGACAAGCCCTGCAGAAGCCAAGCGTGATCCCAGAACAATCCCAATGCTGGAGAGGTAAGGAGGAGGTCACACAGAGCATTTCTCCCCTCTCTCTCTCTCTCTCTCTCTCTCTCTCTCTCTCTCTCCCCCCCCCCTTCCCCTCTGGACCATCTGCCTAGTAGTATGCATGCCAAAATCCTGACACGTTTAGTAATAATTCAGAGCTAGCAGCACCAAGGTAAACAACAGCTCTGCTGAATAAATGTTCTGGACCTCCGTTAGGAGCTTCTTAATGAAGTCAGGTTAATGAGGAAGGTGCAAGACAGTCTGACTGCAGAACAAAACTGAGCCGTCCCTTTGTGCACCACAAAGAGTGGGAGGCCAGTCCAAGCAGCGCCTTTAATGGCTAAGGTGGTGAAGAAAGCTAGGGCAGCAGGGAAGGGGGGGCACGGCCACGGCCACGGTGTCAGAGAATCGCCTCTCCCTTTGCTGTGATAATTGGGCTGATTGTGGTGTTATGACACAGTTGGGGCAAGAGGAACGTAGGCACAGAAGCCACACAGGAACGGAAGGGCTTTGAAATGAGAACAATGGCAGGTGCAGGCTGGCCTTCAGGAAAGAATAGGGGCATCGCTGCTACCCCGGAGAGCTCCCTAGAACAGGCAGGAGAAGCCAGGCGGAACCAAACTGGGCCTCTCCTTGTGAAGACTTTGGTCGCAAGAGCAGTTACCGGGACCAGAAAGAGGATGCAGAGACACCAATGGGAAGCCCTTGCTTTCGGGGATCCCTCTGACCCACCGGGCCATGGGCTTTATGTGCTTTTAAGGGTCTATACTGACAATGGCTCAATGGCTGCGTCTCTGCAGACAGGTTAATCGTCCATTTTATATCTCAACTTTGCCTTACTGATGTTCTCAAAGCAACAGCAACAACAAATCCCGTTGATCGCCACCTGTTCACTGTCTTTATGTCCACCTGCCTCACAGATGATGGATTCAGTTCTTTCATCCCCCATAATCAGGTTGACATCATCATCAGCAGGAGATTCTCTAGCACTTAAACAGGAAGCAGGGACAAAGCATCACAGCAAGTGGATCAACCTGACACAAGCAGCTTTCTCTTCAATTTGATTTTCAACCTGCTGCCTTATGCAAAGGGCCGTGGTGTATGAACCTCTCCCCCCCCCACCTCCCGACAGGGGAGGGGGCTGCCTCTCTGTTGCAAACGGCCCACAAAATCTTGTCCGCACAGCCACAAGCATATGGCTATTGCACCAATGGCACAGGATAAATTCTCAGTGAAACTCCTCCACTGTCCTAAGCCCATCTTTGGCCCACATTGCTGAAACTTGTACCAAGTTCTCAGACTGAGGTATGTTTTTCTGTGGCTGACTGTCGGCCCACCAGCAAACCCCACATCTTACAGTTGTAAGGCAAGCTTTCTCCCACTCTCTTGAAAATGAAAACAGAGGGCCTCTTCACACGACCCCTAAGATCCGCTGGCCACTTAAATTCGGACCAGAGATCTTGGGGGTTCGTTGCTCTTCCTGCGTCCCCACCCCTCCGCACTTCCTTGCTCCTGTCTGCGTGAGGGGAGGGGGGGAAAAGGGAGAAAAGAATGCAGGCTCACCTCCGTCTGCCGGTCCAAGCCGCCCCGAGCCCCGTCGTCATCCTGATTCCTTCTCTTAAAGGGGCGGGAGGCAAAAACAACAACAAACAGAAGCGAGAAGAGCCTGGCACTCTAGGTTACATCCGGATCTGGGATTTTTCACCTTCCAAGAGCAGGTACCTGAAAAGTGCGCTGGGACGCGCTGAGGTGGGCGCGGTCACACTTAATTTTCTGTAAACTCCGGAGCTGGTGGGGAAACAATTTTAAGCTCCAGAGCTGGGAGCCATTTGCGGCGGAGTTTAGGGGTCGTGTACAAATACCCAGAGAAAGGCAATTCCTTATGCTGCCTGCTGGATGTTCACCATGTTCAAACACAATTTTACAGGGTTATCATGGGAGTTTCAAGTTCTACCCCAGCACATTTAATTAGAGCAGAACTTGGTGCAAAAACAATCTCGGGTCTGATTTTTGTAAAGAATGGTAAAGTATTGGAGCAGAATATGTAGCTTAATAGAAAGACTGTCCAAGGTTTGTTTGGAGGAGCAAAGTTTACCTAGGTATGAAAATTCATAGTAAAAGAAATCTACTTTAAGCTCTTTCCAAAATTTGGTTGCTCCACTCATGCTTTAAACCCTTTGCTTGAAGAAACAATTCATATTGATGTTGAGGTGCAGATCGATATATCTGCTGTTGCATCTACAGCAACAACAAAATGGTTGGCTAACACAAAACAACTACACCATTATAAACAACATTTAACAGTCCCAAGAAAAATGCAATATAGACAAGCATATACTCGATTGCGAACTGAACAAATGAAATGGGGTAGGTTCCAGAGCATCCCTATAGATAATTGTTTATGCGTTTGTGGAAGTCCTGCTCTTGAGAGCTTAGCCCATTATGTACTCAATTGTCCCCTATATAGCAATATAAGAAAAAAATATTTACAGCACATTTTAAAGAAAGTGGAAAACAGAAGCATCTCAGAGATAATGAGTTTTTTATTACAAAAATCCAATATAATAAACAGAGTTGCAATATTTGTTCTTAAAGCCACTACATACAGAGCTAAGTACTTGGATGGTACAGGTGTAAAATACCATAAAGATTTAGAGGTATGAACATAGTCTCTTAGAATGTAATTTAAATATTATATGCAAAAGTAGCCCTAGGTCTAGATGGGTGGTATAAAAGTCAAATAAATAAAAAAATAAATAGTTTTAAAATTATAAAGTTACTGGTGCATTAGGGGATTTTATTTAAATTGGTTTAAGTAAATATATATTACGTTTTATACTATATTAATAGTAATATTAATTATTTTATTGTATAAATATTGATAATTATGGCATGATAGAATGTTTGCTTGTTTGTAGTGTATTATTTTGCAATGATCTGATGATTATGGAATAAAGATTCTATTCTACTGGATGTTCGAGTCACCCCAGTGGTTACCAACCTTGGATGACCCAGATGTTGTTGGGTTACTGAAACACCCAGAAATCCTGGCCAGCACAACTAGTGCTGAAGGCTTCTGGGAGTTGCAGTCCAAGAATGTCCGAGGACCCAAGGCAACAATAGCAACTGTTCTCTAAGGATCCCTAAACCTGCCTAGACAAGGAGTTCATGGATGCAAGACATTCCCATGGCAAAACCCTATTTTCTCCACTCCAGCCATTCCAAATGCTTTCCTGCCTGCCTGCCTGCCTTGTTGCTTAAAGCCATCTCTTCTGAACTGCTGCCTCCTTGGGTCCTTGGCTACTACTGAGTATAACCCACTAAGCTAGCTACAGGTTGCATCAGACCACAAATGCTTATCTCTTGCAGCAACCAGCACACAGGAGTACCCTCCTGCCTCTGGTCCTGGAAGGGAGCAGATAGCTGTGATGACTCATCCTCAAGAGCATTCGGCAAGTCTGACTTAGGGCAACCTTTTGACCCCAGGGCTTTCCAGGTAGAGAGGGCGCTGAACGCTTCCCTCTTCTAGGGACTGGGCAGCTTGCTGAAGGCTGTGCACAGGCTGGCTCGTCTGGAGACATGAGCTCCCAACCTCTGGCTCTGCAACCAGACTCCTAACCCACTGAGCTATCTGGCCCCACTGGGCACTAGCAGAAGTGGACGTGGGCTCAGTTCCACAGCTCTGCCATGGAAACTCGCCGGACGGGAGGAACTGGTAAAAACCACTCCTTAAAGGCTTCCACTTGCCTTGAAAACCCTAATAGGCTCAACTGTGATGACTGGTAGCCACTAATACCCATGGCTGCCCTATGCTCTTTTGAGGAGAGATCTTGTGGACGTCAGCTTTGGTGCTTTACCTGGACAGCTGAAGCCCTTTGCAGTACAAGGCATCATCCGCACTGCCCTGAAACAATCACGGGGAGATGAACGGCTTAAATGTGAGACCTTTCCAAAATCACCAGGGGCAGAGGGGTGTTTTATAACCCAGCTGGAAACACAACCGAGGGTGACAGAATCCGAGGGTGACAATATTTATTTTAAAGATGTGAAACTCACATAAACTCAAGCCTTATCCCCGAGGCTTAAAAGCGAGCAGGCAGTGGGTAAATCAAGAGATGGCACTAGCACATTAGTGGATTTGTGGGGAACAGGGCTTTGCGTCTATGAGGCCGGGTGCCGGGAAAACAGCTGGGACGGAGTCTGCAAACACAGCGGAATTTAAATGTGGGAAAGGTTAATCCCTTAAGGCTACCTTTGTATCATGGAAGCAACAGCTACCAAAAATGTCGAAGGGAAGAAGCCTTGCACTCCAGAGGAGGAGGAGGAGGAGGAGGAATCCATAAAGAAGAGGAGAAATCAGAGGGCTGGAAAGAGATCATGAACCAAAAAGCCCTATTTTAAAGAAAATAAGAGACAAGGAAGGAAACACACACACACACACACACACACCCTTCAGAACAGGAATGGTTTCACACTCCTCTCTGTCTAATTAGCTGCCACTTAATTAGAGAAGAGGTGCTGGGTTCCAAAACAAAACCTCCCTGTCCTGGGTGGTCGCCCAACGCCTGTAAAGTGGTGCCTGAGGCCTCCTGGCCTCGCTCTTAGGCACCAGTTATAAGCAATGTGGACATGTTGAGGGCAGACAGCTGGCTGGAAGGTCTATGAGAGGAGCAGGAGCCCAAGGATGGGTGGAAAGAGTTTGTGTTTTTGTCTGTATTTTGTTTACCCAAAGGGGGTTGGGTTCCTGAAAACCTCAGCATCCCTCTCCCTACTACCAGATGATTCCTCCTCCTCCTCCGTACCAATGGCAATGGAAGTGGGGTTAAGAAGAGGACAGCCCTGTAAATCACAGCGGGGGGGGGGGGACAAGGACCCTTAATAGCTCAAGCTCTGCATCATAACAGAGCTGTAAATCAACACCATTGGGAAATCAGCCAAGCAAAACATAAATGAACTTTCATTATCAGTGAACTAGAGAACCCAAGGTGGTTGCTAAACAGGGTTGCAACTGAATCCCTCTCCACACCACTCTGGGCTAAGAGGGAAGGAGGGGAAATGGGGCATAATTTCGTATTGGGTAGTTAATTCCACCCCTAGCAAATGACAGGAGAGCAGAGATCTTCTTTCTCGACTGAAAATTACCAAAACAAATTGCAGTATTTAATATAGTACTGCACAGCCACGAACCCCTCTCCTTCGGGGAAGACAGAAGCCATGGATGCATTTGGCAGCCTGAGCATCTCACCAGATTGTGGCAAGGCGGGTGGACAATACAGCCCTATGCAAATCCTCTCAAGGACCTTAGCAGGGCTGGCGGCCCAGGTTCCACCAGGAAGCTTGGAATGGAGCAAGGATAATCCATGGGGCCTTTGGGGACAGCCATGCCCGTCAATCATGCAAATTATCCCTTGCTATGCACAGGCATGGGCTCATTAATGCAGTGCCATGACACCATCTTTCTAAAGGGCCCTGGCATCTCCTAGCTGTTAAAAAGCCAAACCACGCCAAGGAGCACATTTAAACTTATGCAACAGGAATTGCAGATTAAAACCATGGCTGATCCGGTCTGATTTCTCTCCTAAGAAGAGAGGGAGGAGGAGGAGGAGGAGAAGGAGGAGGAGAAGGAGGAGGAGAAGGAGGAGAATAATAATAAGAAGAGGATGTGCAGGACTTTTGATCCACCTGTTGCTTTAGACTTTGCCTTCCAGAAGGTTCAAGGAGCATGCTCAAGGCAACAGATTATGGGAGTTGTAGTTCAAATCATCACACACACAAAATCAGGGAACCCATAACCCACCTACCCCCTTACAAGAGCTCCACTGGCCACCAATCTATTTCTCGGCATAATTCAAAGGGTCAGTTTTAACCTATAAAGCTTGATCCCAAGTTACCTCAAAGGCCACGTCTCCCGTTATGAATCTGCTCAGGTGTTAAGATCACCAGGAGAGGCCTTTCTCTCGGTCCCACCACCTTCACAGGTGAATTTGGCAGGAACATGGGAGAGGGTCTTCTCAATGCAGCTGTTCCAAGATGTTGGAACTCCCTCCCACTGGAGGCCAGACAGGTCCCACCTTTGTTGCCATTCTGCAAGCTTTCTCTTCAGGCAAGCTTTCTCTCTGTGACTGACTACCTTGATTGTGTCTTTAATATTGCTTGTGTTTCTTATTTATCACAGTAGTATTTGTTTCTTCCTTTTGATATTTCTATACTTAGTGTAATAAGATTTGTATGCACATATATGAACCACCCGTAGGTCTACTTCACACTCTCCCAGACTCATGACAGCAAAGTCTTTCCATCCTCTAACAGACTGGGTATTTACCACCCTCACTTTCCTCTCTTATTTGGTGGGGGGGAGAGAAACAAAATAGATCCCACAGTTCTGTAGTCCTTCCAGGGGTACAGGACAGCAATGGTTGTCACTGAAGCCACAACAATGTCTGGCCATCACACTCCAAACCAGCCTGTTCCATATGCACATATGTTCTACCAACTAAGGGGATTCCTCCTTCCTCTACTCACTAATGATGATCAACTTTGGGTCTCCAGATGTTCTTGGACCTGCTGTGCTCATCAGGATTTCCTAAAAGAATGCCAGAGGACTCAAGGTCGGGAAGAAAGAGGCCACTCCCCAATGCCGAGCACGCATCCCTCCCACCAGCAGAGAGTCAGAGGTAAGAGTTGCCTGCATTGAGAGAGCCTGCAGATGGCGGAGATGGGAATGGGTTCAAGGTTCTGCACACCCGATCCAGGCCATCTGCCAGGGGGTGAGCTTTTGTGTTCCCGAGGAGCCTGAAAGCTGTGTTGTCTGGAAGTACACACGTCTAGTTCAAGCAGCTTGCGTGCCATGAACCCCTGAGCCCCTAAAAGAGAGTCTCCTAGTAATTCCCACAGTTCCTCCTTCCAACTGCTAGCTTACCTGTGGTTTTTTGTTTGTTTGTTTGTTTTTGCATGGCAAAGTTACTGTCTTTATTTTTTAATATTTATTTTATTATAATTTAAAAAATATAGGCATAAAAATTAAAAGAAAAAAAAGAAAGAGAAAAAGAAAAAGATTATTAAGAAAATATTAGAATGTGCAGAAATGGACAGATTAAGTAAGAGATTAAAGGGACAAGAGGAATCGATTTTTACTTGAGCTAGGAGCTTTTCTACAACTGGTGGAAGACAAAAGTTTTGTAGTGGAAAAAAGGGGGGGGGAGGATGGTAATAGAGGGATAATAGAATGTCCATGATGGAAACTCACCAAACGAGATATGTTATATTGTAAAACTGTTACCTGTTTTGTCCTCTTCAGATTCTCCTACCAATTGCACCCTCCCAGTTCTACAGTTTATCATTTGATGCTGTCAAGGACAAACTTTTCATCAAGTTGGAAGCCAACCCCATCAATTGAGCAGGTCCCTTGGCAAGAAGCAAACTCTCCCTGGACTTTCACTAGATCCCAGGCACACTTCTGCCTTCCTCTGAGAAATAAATCAGAAAAGAACACCCCCACCCAACAGCGGAAGGCAGATCAATCCTCACTTTTGTTCCACTGTTAGCTGTTTGCATATTGAGGCGTTCGGAAGCTCAACATCTCCTGCCACTGCTGAAATGACTGTGGCCTGCCTTCTGCCCCTCTCCTCCCCAGGCCCCTTAAAAACAAAAACTTCACTTATGTCTCTACATTATAACATAGCAAATAAACAACCACCACAAAAGCATCAAGGTCTCCACAGGAGGCACAGGTGACTGTATTGTTTCCGCACAATAGATGTGCAGAAACAATAGAGGCCCCAAACTGGTTTTCCACTAATAAGGTACATTTTATTAAGCTGAGATCATCTCCACTAATAAAGGGTGGAGCTATTATTAAGCTATGATTGTTATGTGGGAAGTGGCCGGATGTCCTGCAAATGCTTACTAGCAGTTGATTGGCAACCTTTGACAAGGCAACCTGCACTGCCACGTCTCTCCTGCGCACTCTTTGAATCATCTCTTTGAATCATAACTTTTAAGCCCTTCTAGTTTAATGTGGCCTGTCTGCCTACTTAAAAGCACCCCTCTCGCTGGGGGGGGGGGGAGAGAGAGAGAGAGAGAGAGAGAGAGGAAGTGGATTCTACCAGAATTGATAGTGGTGCCCTTAGAGCCTCCGTCTCTTGGCTTCATTTGGAATTTTTAGCACTGAGTTTGGTTGGGAAAGTACATAAACTTGTAGAGTGAAGAGGATGGTTTGTGGGAGGGTGGGAATTTGGGGAAGAAGCCACGCAGATGCCTCTCTCCTCCCTTCCCCTCCCCAAAACCAACCCCCCCCCCTCCATCTCAGATGGCAATTCCCAAGAGGGTCAAAGGAAATGATCGGATCTTCGGCTTAAGCACAAGGAAGCATCAACACAGTTGGCATGTTCCATCGAGACCAAAGATCCCTTGGAGTTTTCCTGCTAATCTGCTGATAATGCCCAGCATCTCGCGCTGGTTAAAGACTTCAAGAGTTTTAATGCCCGATGCATTAAAATAAATATGCTTTTCTGTAGAAACTCTGCTTCAAATATCGATCTCTTCCTCCTTTGAGAGCCCCTTTGCGCCGTGTGTGTCTTTGTGTTTGTGTCTCTCTGTGTTTGTGTCCGTCTGTGTGTGTGTGTGTGTATGTAAAAGCAGCACACTGACAAAATCTGGCTTGGAAATCAGTTATAAGAGAGAGAGAGAAGCATGCAGCCCACTGAAGAGTGTAGTGGCAAATGAAGGACCCACATACACAATATCTACCATCCCATGCCCTTCTTCAGACCCACAGCCTCGTTCATAATATTATGTAGCTACAGAACAGGAAGAGAGGCGGGGGAGAAAGGAGAGGCACTGCCCAGGCAGCAGAAATACAAATGCAAAGCAACCGAGAGCTTCGAAGGATTAAGAAGTCGCAATGTTTGTGTTAGCCCCCTCGGAGGTTCCAGTAGCCGCCCGCCCGCCTCATCTCTAGGCACACAATGGCTAAAAGGGGCTGTGCATATTTCTGAGGCAGGAGAGAATGTGCTGCTCTTTGGAGAGAGGCAGCAGTTGTTGGAACAACGAGGCAAATGCGGGAGAAATCAAGGCAAATGCGAGAGGACTGCAAGAAAGATGATCTGGAAGTCCTGAGGAGTGAAGCCAAACTGGAACAATGACGGCGGTGATGATGATGATGATGATGATGATGATGATGATGATGATGATGATGATGATGATGATG
>JAHTLZ010000089.1:5078961-5099705 GCA_023846285.1 Phrynocephalus versicolor | reverse complement strand
TGATGATGATGATGATGATGATGATGATGATGATGATGATGATGATGCCAAACTAAGGCTGCCCATACCTCACACCTTGGAGCTAGTAAAAACACGGGGCAATTATTATCTGTGCCATCCATGTCCGGAGCTCACTTCACCCGATGCGCCCTAAAAATTCCACCACAAAAGCAGGTCCAGGATGAACCAGGTGTATGCAGAGAACCAGATGGCGCCGGGGGGGGGTGTCCAGGGGAAGAAAGTGGGTGCCCTTGGTAGAAGCGGTTTTCGGGAACAATCAGAGCTCAGACTGGTGTGTTCTGTTCAAACTGGTTCACTGGCATCTAATTAAAATGATGCCAAGAACCTTTGCAGAGCCTTTTAGGCTCAAGAGCGAAGCGTCAGTGGGAGAATCTTTCATAAATCCTGACTTATGGCAGGGCTTTTCCACCACTGTTTCTTGATCCCTGGCTTAACCTGCCTTGGGTCCTTTCAGGGAGAAAGGCCGCATAGACATATTTTGCATAAAAACAAATAAATTAACTAACCAAAGTCATACTCCAGCAATTCACAGCTGTTGGTGCATACCATTTGGTTTCATTTTTCTAGCATTTAGCACGTGACTCACCCTTCTCTCTCTCTTATCAGAGAGACCTACAAATACATTAAATTAGGAATGTTCCAAAGACAATGCATTTAAGCAATATTAAAGGTGTGGAATCTGAAGAGCCAGTGTCAACACTGAAAACTCCAGAGCAAAAGGGGCTCAGTCGCCTCAAATCTGGATTAAACATTAATAGTTGGGCACTTTGCTTACTTCTATTGCTGTGCAAATTCCCAATTACTACTGATGGAACATAAAAGCTTTTTAAAAAGGTGAGTTTTTTTTTTAAAGAACAAATTATATGCAGGCTCATGAAAGGGGCAAAAATACATAAACAATTCTACCCCTTTCAATTCAGGTAAAATTCAAACCAATGCTATAAAAAATGGCCTGCTTTCTGGTAATGAACTAACTTTCCGATTCTGCTCCTTTGCCCCTCTCAATGAATGTAAAAGTATGAGAGGATAGTGGAGGGTTTTTCCATTTCCATGTTGGGAAAACCCGGTGTATTTATTAAATTCTCTCACTGAAAATGTTAAATGATGCCAGCACCAGCTACAGATTCCCAATGGGGAAACCTACTCAATTAATCAATTCAGAAATGAAGCCCTCTCGGTGACTTTAAAAGGTAACCTTAACTAAGTACAACAGAGGGACACAGAGACACAGACAGGGGGGTGGAGGGAGAGGAAAATAATTTAAATATTTTAAAAAATGCAAGACATTTTAGCAAAAACTTGCCAGCACTGAGCCCCTAGTCATCATCACCGTGTGCTGTCAAGTCAATTCTGACTCATAGTTACGCTTTCTAGGATTTTCAAGGAAGACAGTATTCAGAAGTGGTTCCCCCTTCCCTTCTTCTGGGGCTGGGCTGGAACCGCTGTGCAGCCTGACCAAGACCACCAAGGCGGGCCCTTCTCCCCAGAGGCACAGCGTGGGACTCGAACTCCGAACCTCTGACTCTGCAGCCACAGAGATAAACCACGGAGCTATCCAGCCAGTACCGCTCCCTGCGCCCCAGTGGCCAAAGCAGTGTGGCAGAGCAACCACTTTGTAGATCCCTTATTGATTGATTGATTGATTGATTGATTGATTGATTGATTGATTGATTTCTATGCCACCCATCTTCCTTAAAGAAACTCTGGGTGGTTTACATAGAAAGATTGCATGATGTTCCATCTTTAGTCTCCCATTCAAATAATGAGACCCAGCCTCATGTAGCTTGCAAGCCCAGGTGGTGTCTGGCGAGGTTAAAAGGTACAAGCCCACCACCACCCTCCATGAACTTTTCCTTTGGGCTCTGCCCAAAGTTCTCTTTGGAGGAATAAAAAAAAAATTGACCTGTTTGTTGGAAGAAGAAAAAGAAAAAAATAAATATAAACCATGCCGTCCCTCCCTCCCTCCTTGGAATGCATGTTTGTACGTTACTTCCTTGTGGGTGGGAGGAGGCTTGTTAACATCCATTTGGTGGGTAAGAACGGAGACCGATTAGCCAAAAAAAAAAATGTTACTGGCACGCTTTGGAACACAATTAAATTAAAAGTGTTGCTTTGCTGTCAAGATAAGAACCAAGCCGGAGAGATAATTTTTCACTCTCAAACACTCAATTACGTTGGCGAGTCTGTATCAGATACAATGACATAAATAAATAAATAACCCCCCAGACCTCCGGGAACAGATGTAAATGGTGTTATCTCTATTATGGTCCAGAGAAAGTTTAAAAAGGCTGCTTCATAGAGGCAGGGCGGTAATTGCTGAGCTTAAACAAGGGAAGTGGGGGGGGGTGACTAAGAGCAGTTCTTTTGGCAGAGTTAAGCACTGGCGCATGGGGGCAGAAGAGGGGAGAGCATGGAGGACAGGGGAGTTTTCCACCCAGAACGGAGTGGAAGGTGTGGCTTGCCAGCTCCCTCATCTCCAGCCAAAGCCAAGAGCGGCAAGCAACAGCAGCAGAAGCACTTCAGGGTGGTGGAGAATTTCACTTTTGCCCACTGATTCCCTACCCTGATCCCCAGATGTTCCTGGACTGAACCTCCCAGAAATCCAAGCCAGCACAGCTACTGGCAGAGGCTTCTGGGAGTTGTAGTCCAAGAGCATCTGAGGACCTGGGAAGCACTGCTTCAGATCTTCTTTCAATAAAATTCAGGATAGGGATGAGGAAATGAGAAGTATTGCTTTATTTTTATTATTTAAATCAGGTCAGGGGTGTCCCAACTTCAGCCCTCCAGATGTTTTGGACCACAACTCCCAAAATTCTGAGCCTAGATTGCCAATGACAAAGGACTGTGGTCCAAAACATCTGGAGGTCCAAAGTTTGGACACCAATGATTTAAATGTATGAGGCTTCTCGTTTTGACTGGTTTGTCCACCCGAAGCTTTGACTCCTTCCTTCTTAAACGTATGGCTTCCAAACACTGGGTTATTGAGCATGCTGGTTTTTAGTAAGGCTAACCTCATGCCTCCTGCAAGTTTCCCCATCTTTAAAACCCAAATGCTGGGCAAGTAGTTAACCGAGCACTATCTCCATGCTGAAATCAGCTCCAAATCTTGTTTGAGGCAACGCAGATGGTACCCCTGCCTTTCCTCTATTTATTTATGCAAAAAAGTCAGATCCCAAATAAAAGATGAAAAGAATGTCTGATTGAAAGAAGGCTGAAGTGAAACAGATTCTCTCCCTGGTTGATGTCTGGGTGAGCTAGGATATGGCTTCCCCACCCAACCGCCGAGTGATCCGCTGTGCCATCACACCCCTGTCCCTGGGAGCCATCAGCCAGCAGGTTCCCTAGCTCAAATCCCAACCCTAAAGGACATTCCACTTGCAAGCGCCATCTGTCCACCCTATGGGTGATCTCAAGAGTTCTTCCACGGCCTTTGCCTGACTAAGGCCATTTTGTTTTGCAGGTGCTCTCGGCCACCCAAAGATGGAGAACCAGATGTGGGGGCAAAATAGCTTCAGCGCCTTTTAATGCAGGCTGACCTTGTTCATTCGAGGCAGCCAATGATTCGGGATCGCAGGCCTTGTAGTCTAGCAATGGCATTGAGAGTGCTTGCCAGATAGCCAGCCTTGACTCTGAAAGGAGGCAGAAACGTGGTGTGAACTTTTTTCTTTAAAAAAAGTCATATATAAGTGAGGAAAATATGTTGTATTAGACAGAATAGGTTTGTCTACAGGGGTTCCATATGTATATTTAATTGATTTGTAAAGTGGAGTCCAAAATGTTCTGCTTATAAACCACCCCATAGTGCTTCAAGCTCTTTCTGGATGGTTTTTACAATTTTTAATTATTGTCGGCTACACATTGCCCCCCCCCACAAAAAAAAGCAGACTAGGTACTCATTTTACTGACCTCTGAAGGCTAGAAGGCTGAGTCAACCATGAGCCGGCTACCTGGAATTGAACTCCTGGTCGTGAGCACAGTTTTAGCTCCTGTGCCACAAGGCTCCAGTGTGTAATAATGAGTCATGGTAACCCAGGAGTACAAAATAGACCTAATGAGCAAAGCTGATGCAAGGTAGATGCGACTGCATGATGTAACTGGTTTTCTGATTGGTTATCAGGAATACAGAAGAGCTCCGGAAATCAGTAGCCTTTGCACCTTGGGTGAGAAGGTACCTATGATGCCATGCTTTATGTCTGTACTACGTTATGCTGATATGCTGTCAATATGTACTCTGTGATGTGATGTTGCAACTCTGTTATGTTTCTACATCTGTAACATAGCTTCTTTAAAGAAACTCTGGCTGTTTTGTATGGATTTTGTCTTTCTGAGTCTTAGCTTCCACTGCTGAACTCTGTCAGAGACCCTTCTCAGGAGAAAGAATTCCACACTGACACCAGATAAAGTATGTTTTATTGCTGAGTTAACTCATCAGAAAACCATTGCTGTGCACTCATAATATTTGATTGAAGCTTTCTTTCCTGTTGGATGGACCAAGAGAGCTCTAAGGCTGGCTTTTTAATCGTAAGCAAAGAGAAGGTGCTGGAGGAGAAACCGGGCCAGAGGCACTGACACGTCATGAGCATTTTATTGCCTTATCAAGTCATCTGGAGTCTCCAGGAGAGAGAAACCAAGGAGAGCCTTATTCCTTCCCGATTACAATTCATGCTGCTTGAATCATACAGTCCTAGAATAGTGAAGTTGGAAGGGGCCTCCAAGGCCACCCAGTCCAACCCCCTGGGGCTCCAGGCAGGAATCCAAATCAAAGGAGATCTGTCAGGTGGTGGTCCAGATCTCTCTTGAAGGCCTCCAATGTTGGAACACCCACCTCCTCTTGAGGTCATGGGTCCCATTCTCGTACTACTCTAACAGTTAGTAAGGTTTTTCCTGGTATTCTCTTGAAAGTTGGGTTCTCTTAACTTGAGCCCATGGCTGCGCGTCCTACGCTCTGGGATGCCTGAGAACAGGTCCTGCCCCCTCCTGTATAGGACAGCCTTTTAAGTCTTTGAAAACTGCTCTCCTGTCTCCTCTCAAGTCTTCTTTTCTCTAAGCTGAATATGCCAACTGAAACAAGGACACTTCCCAGAGAAAGACGTCTAGCATCTTGCTGTCATAAACAGGCATTGCTGTATCTGGAAGTTGAATCACGACAACTGGAGTTCTTTTCTTGAGAAACTGATCTCTGAAGAAAAGAAGTCCAGTTGCCATGACTCAACTTCCAGATAGATTGACATGGATGACTGAGAATCTTCACAGACATATTGCCATACCACCTGCATCCTACTGAATCCTATGCCAGCTCTATTCCCCCCCCCACACACACAGGGATCACTCCTGCAGCCAAACTCCACCAAGCCTCCTCTACCATGACCTACTGCAGTCCTTGAGATCTGCTGAGGATCCTGTTCCGAATGAACCATCTGCCCTTCCTATCTCTCTCCCCCCACCTCCCCATCTGGCCGTCAGATGGTAAACTGAAGACGGTGCACTTCCATCGTCCATCATGGGTGCAAAAATTCAGGGTTAAAAATAGAGGCATTGATGTTCCAAGGCAGAATGGCAGCTATGCCTCGCTGCATTCATGTGATAATTTTTGGGAACATTTTTTATGACCGCCGGCCCATGGCACATCACATATTATTTACGGGGAGATACGGATTGAAAGTGAAGGGAAATGGGCTCTCGCTCTCTCCCTCTTATGTAGGCACGCAAACATGTACATGGTGCCCATGGAAAAATGAGTCCAACCAAGAAAGATCCCAAGACCACAAAAGTGGGTAACAAGAAGTATCCCCCACCCCTTTGAAACTCCCACTTTGAAATGTCCACATGGAACTCTGTTTGAGGCTCTTGTTGCAAATGTGCCCCTCTATATTTGGTTTCCTTGCAGGGCTAAGAATGCGAGCTGTCGTGTTATTGGCTTCTTTGTTTGTTTGCTTATTCTCTAGAGTAAAATCAAGCTACAGGCTGCGGACCTGTTAGTCATACTACTCATCAGATGGCGTCGACTACACTGGTAATGATGCCATGGGTCACATCCCTGTTTTCACTTCAAGGGACTAGCTGGGATTCAGAAGAAACCCTTTGAGAAGGGAGGGTCCTGGAGAAGCGATACGGGCGTGTGCTGGGATTGGGTTGAAGCTACCATTAGGCAGCCTCCCAGCCAACTGGAGCTGGAAGACTGAGAGCAGCAATCACAATATTGCTGGAGAAGAGCATTCTGCTATTTAATGAATATTGCTGATTCATTTTATTTTTGTCCCTTTATATTTGTTGGGTCCGGAGACCCTGAGAAAGACAAATGGATGAATATTTCCCATTTTTATTCAACCCCATTTTTATTTTAGACAGCCCATGGATGTCTTTAAAATAAAATCTGCCCCCCTATCCGCCACCCCCCCCCAAATCGCCACTCCCATCACCGCCATTATCTTTGCAGAGATGGCTACCTAGTTTCCTTTAGGGCTGATGAGTCAGTTCATAGGTAGAGGATTTGTGGTTCGTAGCTCATCAACATGGTAGAAACACAACCCATGACAAACCACCCTTTTGGTGGCTCGTGCCCATCTCTAGTCTGCCCCATGCCTCTGGAAGAGCCTCGGGGTGCAGTGGTTAAACAGCTGTACCACCGCTATAACTGTGTTCCTGACCTGGGGTTCAATCCCAGTGGTAGCCGGCTCAAGGTTGATTCAGCCTTCTATCCTTCCAAGGTTGGTAAAATGAGTACCCAGCTTGCTGGGGGGGGGCAATGTGTAGCCTGCATAAATAAACTGTAAACCACCTGGAATGTGCTTTAAGTTTTATGGGGCAGTATATAAACAAAAACACCATTGGTTAAAATAGGTGGTTTCTCTTTCAAGAGCCCAGACCTGCTCATGGATACAACTACCTTTGATAAGCAGTGAAGTGTGCTGGATCTTCTCTCCTACTCATTTTCTCCCCATGCCTGGGTGAGTGGTGGGACGGCTCAGTGGACCGGTTGGTGCAAGCATGAGGACAGAAAAAGAGGGGGATGAGCTTCACATGTGTCTCTCCGCGTGAGGTCCCTACCACCTTGCCTCTCTTTTGCTGTTTTCCCAAATCCTAAGCACCTCTTGCCTCCAAGGGCAGGAGAGGATCCAAGGGCAAGACTGCCACATACATAACTCATCTCAAATACACCCCATTTCACCATAGAAGGGCCCTTGTTTTAGACAGCCAATACAGAAGCCCAGGTTCCCGTTTCCCAAACATCCCTTGGAATGGTCTCCAAGCAGGAGAAAGAGTCACACGCAGTAGCTAATGGTTTTTTCTTCTTTAATCAAATTATTGGGATTCCTTTATTTGTCATAATATATTCCAACACATCAAAGCAAGAAAGCACAGTCAAGGTGATTGTGTCCTGGACCTTTTTATTTTTTTAAAGCTTAAATATATATTGTGGTGAATCTGTTGCAAGAGTCTGAAGAACCGGCAAACCTCCTTATCTCAGCAAGGCAGAGCGCAAAATGTATCAGTGGACAAAAGGAGCCTAACTCCCCATGGTCTTAATTAGGGCCTGATGGGATGGCATTGGCAGTTTATGAAGCAATAATCAGGCTCCCAGGAGGCCAGAGAGATGTCTTGGCTCGGTGTTTTAAACCGACAAGCAACGCTTCCAGATTATGGAGGAGAGAACAGACAGGGCAAGAAGGAAGAACTGCAGGAGGCAAGAACCTCTGGGTGTTGAATGACGCCCACTCTTCTTGTACAAGGGGGAAACATACGGATTACCGACACGGGCAGACGGTGCATGGACAGGCAGGCCTTCTGTGGCTGAGAGCCCTTTTACACGACTCCTAAAATCAGCTGCAAAACACTTGCAGATCCAGAGCATAACATTGTTTTCCCACCAGCAGCGGACTTAAAAAAAAAAAAGTACGCCCACGCCCACTTAAGCGCGCCCCAGTGCACTGTACAAGTCCCTGGTCTCCAGAGGTAAAAAAATTTCTATGCGGATTGTAAAGTTGTGGATGCCGGGCTCTCCTCGCCTTCTGTTTGTTTTTGTTGTCCCTGCCACCCCTTTAACAGACAGGAATCCCTACGGGGCTGCTCGAACAGCAAACGGAGATGAGCGGAGGTGAGCCTGCATTGTTTTCTCCCCTTTTTTCTCCCTCCCCTCAATGCAGACAGAAGCAACAGAGTGCGGAAGGGTGGGAACACAGGAAGAGGAACAAAACCCACATGATATCTGGCTGGGGGGATGCGAATTTAAGCTACCAGTGGATCTTAGGGGTCGTGTAAAAGGGCCATGAGTTACCGGGCTGACACTTGGAACATAAGAACATAAGAAGAGCCATGCTGGATCAGGCCTAAGGCCCATCTAGTCCAGCTTCCTGTATCTCACAGCGGCCCCACCAGATGTGTTTGGGAGCGCATGAGACTAGATATCTGTCTCCTGATACCACTCTCCTGCATCTGGCCCTTGAAGTACCCTGGTTTAAAGCCTGGAGATTACACATCTCCATCATGGTTTGTAACCTGTGATGGACTTTTCCTCCAGGAATCTGTCCAATCCCCTTTTGAAGGCATCCAGGTCAGATGCTATCACCACATTGTGTGGCAGGGAGTTCCATAGACTTACAATGCGCTGGGTGAAAAAATATTTTCTTTTGTCAGTTTTTACTCTCCCAGTCCTCAATTTGAGTGTATTTCCCCTAGTTCTGGTATTTTGTGAGAGGGAGAAGAGTGTCCCTCTATCCACTTTACTCATACCCTGCATTATTTTGTATGTCTCAATCATATCCCCCCTCAAGCGCCTTTTTTCCAGACTAAAGAGGCCCAAATGTTTTAGCCTTTCTTCATAAGGGAGGTGCCCCAGCCCAGTAATCATTTTAGTCGCTCTCTTCTGCACCTTTTCCAGTTCCACTATGTCTTTCTTGAGATGCGGTGACTAGAATTGTACACAATACTCCAGGTGGGGCCTTACTATTATTTTGTATAATGGCATTATAATGTTGGCTGTTTTATTTTCAATCCCCTTTTTGATAATCCCTAGCATGGAATTGGACTTCTTCACCGCTGCCACACATTGGGGAGCTGTCCACCAACACACCAAGATCTCTTTCCTGATCTGTCACGGATAACTCAGAGCCCATGAGTTGATAGATGAAGTCTGGATTTTTTGCCCCAATATGCATTACTTTACATTTGGTTACATTAAAATGCATTTGCCATTTCTCAGCCCACTCCCCTAGTTTGGAGAGATCCTTCTGGAGCTCTTCACAATCTTCTCTGGTTTTTACCATACGGAAAAGTTTTGTGTCATCTGCAAACTTGGCCACCTCACTGTTTATCCCTGTCTCCAGGTCATTTATGAACAGATTGAAAAGCACCGGTCCCAGGACTGAGCCCTGGGGCACACCGCTTTTCACTTCTCTCCATTGTGAAAATTTCCCATTGACACCTACTCTTTGTTTCCTGGATCTCAACCAGTTCTCAATCCATAAGAGGACCTGCCCTCTTATCCCCTGACTGTGCAATTTTCTCAGCAGCCTTTGGTGAGGGACTGTGTCAAAAGCCTTTTGAAAATCCAGATAGACTATATCAACCGGTTCACCCAAATCCACGTGCCTGTTGACCTTTTCAAAAAATTCTAAGAGGTTTGTCAGACAAGATTTACCCTTACAGAAGCCATGCTGATTTTCCCTCAGCAAAGTTCTGTCAATCCCATCTGCAAATTGTGTGTCTTAACCTTGGGCAAGGAAACCCGAATTCCTATGCTTTGTAGAGATAGTGCCCTGTCCAAAACAGGAGAGAGAACAGATGCGGAAAGCTTGGTGGATCGTAGAACCATAGGGTTGGAAGGGGCCTAGACGGCCATCGAGTCCAAACTCTGCTCAGTGCAGGAACCCAAGTTGAAGGACCAGGCGATGCAGCATGAAAGACGCTCAGCATGTGATGAAAAGGCCCATGGCAGCCTCTCACTCTGGTCCAAAAGCCCACCTTCCCTTTTCAGGAACCATCCTCTGTCCTACGCCAATAACAGATGAACAGCTAAACTACAAAGGAGACTCTCGTGGCCATCATGCGCCAAGTGATGGTGCTGCAGGACGCAAGGAATGGTCTCTCTAGAGGTGGATGAGAGTCTGAATTACAACTAGGAGAGTGCCAATTATGCTGCTCATCTTGAGCTCTAAGGGTGCTTTTACACGACCCCTAAGATCTGCTGATAACTTAAATTCGGACCAGAGATTTTGGGGGTTTGCTCCTCTTGCTGTGTTCCCACCCCTCCGTGCTGCTCCTGTCTGTGTGAGGGGAGGGAGAAAAAAAGGAGAAAAGAATGCAGGCTCACCTCCGCTCTGCTGTCAGGAGCAGCCCCGGGAAGCATTCCAGTCTCTTAAAGGGATGGGGGGCAAAAAACAACAACAAACAAACAGAAGGCAAGGACAGCCCAGCACTCACTGCTTTACAATCCACATCAGAATTTTTTTTTACCTCCGGAGACAAGGTACTTTTAAAATGCACTTGGGTGCACTTAGGTGGGCGTGGTCATACTTATTTTTTTTAAAAGTGCGCAGCTGGTGGGAAAACAATTTTATGCTCCGCATCTGGGAGCCCTATGCCTCGGATTTTAGGGGTCGTGTAAAAGTGCCCTAAGGAGAAGGATACGTTTTTCACTTTCCTTTCTTTAATCTTTAGTCCCTCCCTTAAGTTAATTATTTCATGCATACAGGAACGGAAAAGATTCATCGGGTTCATAATGGAAAGTTTATCCCAGGAAGACATGAATGACCAAGATAGCAAAGGAAAGGGTATGACTGCTCTACTTACAGGGCCATTAAGAAAGATGGGTTTACAGAGAGAGAGAGAGAGAGAGAGAGAGAGAGAGAGAGAGAGAGAGAGAGAGAGAGAGAGAGACCCATCAGGTCAGAGAGAGAAAGAGACTGACTAGACAGACTCCCTAGAGAGAAGCAGAGAGTGAAAAGGAAGGAAGCAGAAATCAGTGGTTGGAATATGAACTCTGCCGAAGCCCAGAATATTATCCCAACCAACAGCCTTCTAATAGCTGACATGCTACAAATTACATGGCACACAAAGAAAGGACTTCTGACCCCCCCCCCCCAGCTCCGTCTTTCCTCCCCATGCCGGGAACGAAGGCTTAGAGAGTCTGCTGATTAATAATCTTTACTCCGCTTTTTTTTTTTTTTCATTTCAAAAAGGAGGACAAAGTGGACCAAGTCAAGCAAGGATACTTCCCTGGGCCACTGCCTTTAAAGACTCCCAGATAAATAAAAAATGGAGGGGGTGCAGACACAGAGAAAGGCTTTATAAGTGCACAGTGACGGCATTCATGTGCGGCAGGCTGGACATCTATCTCTACGTGCACACACACACAAACAGAGAGAGAGAGAGAGAGAGAGAGAGAATACAGGGGAAATTAACCGTACTACATGGCCCATAAGGGCCTCTGACCTTCACAGAGCATTATTCTGAAGAGCTTTCATTGCCAAGCTCGTGAGGAGGAAATCTGCAACGCCTGTGGCTCTTTCTCTTTTGCACTAGTATCATGTGAAGGCGCAAGGGAAAGGAGACAGGGCATCTCCCAGGGAAATTCATGCAGACCACCCCCACCCCCAGCCCCCGGAAAGACAAGCAGGGCAGACCTTCCTGGCTGGGAAAAAAAATCAGACCTCCAAACAAAGCCTGCATTTCAGGCTGATCACGAAACAAAGCCAGTTCACGTGCAGATGCCAGGAAAACTCCTGCTCTGACAACCAGAGACTTTGGGCACCTATGGAATCCCCTCTTCCAAAGGAGGAGCTCTCTTGCAATACATAGTTTGTCCTCTGTGGCTTAGCCACATCACAAGCCCACAAATGCAGAGCACATGCCAGATTAGTAGGATCCATCAGCACAGCCACCTGGAGCCTCTTTTCAATGTCTCTAACCGTTGAGCGAGAGGAGCAATGGATCTGCCCAATGTCACTGCGGGAGGAGGACAACCCACCCCACCCACCCCCAACGTGGCCAAGAGCAGTGCTGGAAGATAATTCTTAGAATTTGGGTTCTGGGGAGTAGATTGAGCCCCACCTCACTCTGAGGTCCAAATCCAAGCCTCTCCATGCCAGTGCAGCTTCTGCTCATGTTTTAAAGATGGGATATCTCGGGCATCAGCTTGGGTGTTTGGAAAGAAAAGACACATCCCTCTCAGCCACCAAGTTAAATAAACAATGTAATTCAAAAGACACAAAGACCCAGGGGTAGAAAATTATAATGATGGTGCTAAATGCCATTCCAGCCTCACGGGGATTCTGAACCTATTATCTAGCACACTTGCAGTCTGGCAGTCTGGCCCTGCTTAATCTTTCCCACTTAAGAAAAATACAAAATCTCTCACTGGTTTTCAGGCTTGTGGCTTTCTAATGGGCCTGCCTGCCTCAACCACTTGCTCATCAAAATCCAGACCACACATAATATTTATTTATTTATTTATTATTTATTTATTTATTTTAATGCTTATATACTGCCCGTCTTCTGGAGGAACTCCGGGCGGTTTACAACAGAATAAAAATAAAAACAGTGACAGAAATAATCAATTAACTAAAACATCACAATAGCATCACAATAAAACTTAAAAGACGGGCCAATGGCAGGATGGCGGGGCAAGGGGAGACAAAAAAATAACAGTCGCCAAACGCCTCACAAAAAAGCCAGGTCTTGAAGGCCTTTTTGAAGGCTGGCAGGGACTGTGCAAAGAACAACTCCCTCGGGAGATGGTTCCAAAGCACAGGACCCGCCACAGAGAAGGCTCGGTTACGGGTTGCCGTTTTCTGGGCCTCCCTGGGCGTGGCCACCCAAAGTGAGAGCGCCCGCGACATTCTGGTTGGTCGGGCCTCAGTTGGTCTTTGGGAGATTCGCTCTGCCAGGTATTCAGGTCCCAAGCCCTGGAGGGTTTTATAAATTAAAACCAGGACCTTGAATCTTATTTGGTATGTAACAGTTAGCCAATGCAAGCGATCCAGTATTGGGGTGATGTGGTCATATCGACACACACCCGCCACCAGTCTGGCTGCAGCATTTTGTACCCACTGAGGTTGCCGAACAAGAGTCAAGGGCAACCCCACACAGAGAGTGTTGCAATAGTATGTTGCCCAACCTCTTCCTACCAACATTTTGCGTCCCAGACCATCATTTTAACTCTTCTATCTGGAAAGGAAGAGGTGAGCAACCCAGGATTTGGGGGAATAAACTCTACCCCTCCCACTTCTTCCAAAAGCAAGAGGGCTGAAGCGGCCCCAGTTGTCGAGGCACTTGGGTGCCAACGGAGCACAAGCTTCATGAGGTTGGGCCAAAATGTCTAAAATGACCCGGCTGCACCTCAGTCTGTTTTCTTCCTTACCTTTGCTGCGCCGCCGGCTCCTGTACTGCTCGGTGTAGAAGGTGAGCTGAGTTTCATCATCCGCTTCTGAGCCGGAGTGGCCCTTAGCACGGCCAAACCCAAGCCCACCTGCAGAGGAGGAAACCAGAGGATGAGAGCTTTTTCGGGAAAAAGCCTTTGGGACATGCAAGAAACACATCCTCACCCAAAAAACTTTCCCTGGATCCCCACCCCCTTTCAGGAATCCTAAGTAATGTTGATATTTTAAGAGAGAGGTGAGCTTTTTTAAAAAAACACACACAGCCCAAAACCTACAAAATGATTAGAACACACCTCGCACTCTGCCAGCAAGAAAGAGGCTGATGCTGACCCTTTGAAGGTTTTTTTTTTAATTTAAATTATCACAAAATTCTTAAATTACGGTATTTCATATAGACGAGTGGCTTCCGGGCAAGAGTAATGAAATTTCCACCTCTCTGCCCCGTGGAGATCTTGATCGTTTTAGGCAACAAGGGAGAGGCCCATGCGGAGACCTGAATGGACCATGGCTTGGGACTGCAAGGCTGCACCAGCGTCATCCAGGGCAGACCCAGTGAAGATCAACAGGGCTGAAGGGGACCATGCCTGGCAGGCACACTGGATGCATTCCAACAGGGCCCAGCTCAACGGGAACTCACATCCAATTTCACTAGCCCTCGTGGCCATCTTCAGCCAGGCTGGGATAAGGTCTCTCATCACTGACTTCTGAAAGCAAAGTGATCTTCTACACAGAGGGCTGGTTTTTTACAGAACCTGAGATCTTTCTGCCCTGTCAAGGCTGGCATAATAAGAGTAGCTACTCTTGGAAGTCGCTGTCCTGAACAACTTAATTTCAGAAGGCTGGAGGGGAGCAGATGGATGTTTCTATTAAATTGGATCCATACATTCTGGGATCACATTCCACCATCTGCTATTTCCTCTGCGGTGCTTTAGCAACCCAATGGAATCCATCTCCACTCTTTCCGTCATTTAAGTCACAAATCTATCACCCCTTGGCATCGCTGCCTTCTGAAAGAAGGTGCCAAGAAAAGATTGTGGTGAAGAATGATGTGAAATTTCCAGGAACTTTGGTGGAAAAAATGGGGGAGGTGGGAACTGCTTTTTTTCCCTCCCCTTTTCCATTTTTCCCATTTCCCCCCCAAAGTTTTTTTTTCTCCATGGCTTTAAAATTTCTTGAAATTTTACCTCTCTAGTTGTGGGGTGGGGTCTGGAATGGAGAGAAAAATTCTGGTCAATGAGATATAAACCATTAATGTGGATGGCTGCCGACTCAAGCCCTCTGGCTAAGTAAGGGCCACACAGTTGGCACTACTCTCTCTCTCAGCCAACCCCCAGCTGGGCAGCTCTTGAGATGAACCTTTAAACCAGAGCAACTGTCAAAGCCATACAGTGTCTATTAATAGAGCTACAAATTCACTGATAATTAAGCTCCTGGGTGCAATTCGGTTTATCCAACACCTCCCTGTGAGGCAAGGACTTTGTTTTTGGCACACACGGCATGGGCCGTTGGCTCCTGACTTTGCTGGTTGTCCACAATGATGGACCGGGAGGGTTTGCCTGTACCTTGTATAAAGGAATTAATTCGTTCCAAATTAAATTACGTTAAGCAATTTTTCCTTTATACAAATTCCCATAGGAATGCATTGAAAACAGAGTGATCCCATTTTTATGTTGCATAGATTCGCCCCATAGGCGATTCTGTTAAGCAAATTTCCCCCATCTCCAAAATGTTTTATGTTGTACAAATTTTATGTTATACAAACTGTTTGTTATACAAGGGTCCACTGTATCTCCGAACTTTTTTGCATCTACAACTGAAAATCGTCTCCAATTACTTTGCTTGGTATTCTGCTGTCGGCTGCCTCGTGTCCCTTCATTGGGAGAAGGACTGGATAAAAATTAGATTAAAAAAGCCACGAAGGGCAACTTGTGGCCCATAAACTGGGCAAGTCTCACGGCCATACAGGATGAAGCAAAGACTGAACACACTTCTGACAGCAGAATGCAAAAAGCAAGCAAAGTGTTCTGTTTACATACCATCCCGTAGTGCTCAAAGCACTCTCTGGGCAGTTGACAATGCATTTATGCAGGCTACACATTCCCTCCCACCCCCGCCAGCGAGATGGGTACTCATTTTACCGACCTCGAAAGGATGGAAGGCTGAGTCAACCATGAGCCAGCTGCTACCTGGGATCGAACCCCAGGTCGTGAGCACAGTGTTAGCGGCAGGACAGGCATTTAACCACTGCACCAGAAGGCTCTGATGGTAGAGACGCAGCTTCCGTACCGACTGTTAGGGCAAGGCATGAACCTCGGAGTAAAAATATATAGAGACATCTCTTGCCAAGTAACAATCCGGCACTTGTGAAGAGGGCAAGGAAAGCAATGTGCCAACGTTGGGAGAAGGCAGGAGGGAAAGGAGGAGGTCAGGCCCAGAACCTCACAGTGGAACCTGATCACGGTCCCTTGGCTGTGCTCCCTTCCCCACCCAAGGGGCACCAAAGGGCAGCCGATAACATTTAACACGTTGAAAAAACCTGATTCTATTTTGAGATATAGAGGAACGGCAAAAGCGCCACCATCGAGCAACTCCCCTCCACCTGGGAAATGTGGTTCGTTTGCATCTCTGATCTGTGTCCCCTTGCGGAGCTGTTGACACACGGCCCCTCACTTGCCCCCAAGGAACCCAACGTCTCAATGCATCAGCTCTGTTTTACACACACACAAACACACACGCACACACGCACACACGCACACACGCGCACACACACACACACACACACACGGGAACATACTCCAAAAACATGAAGCTTTGCACCCCTTGCTCAGCCAAGGAAAACGAGGCTTCTTCGCCCAGCCAACGGAAGCCAATTCCTGAGTTTTCGTGTTCTTCCAAAGCAGCTAATAATGAGTCGACAGGAAAGCAAGGCCATTTGCCAACCGAAGGAGGGTTTAACAGACTGTCCCCCCACCTCTCGTCTAGGGCAGAGATGCAAAGGGGACATGTTTCTAGGTGGGTCCGGCTGGGTGCACAGCTGCCTGCCACTCCCTCCCCCCCACACACATTTTGCCTTTGGTTGCCGCTTGCTTGCCGCCTCCATGATGGATGGTGCTGACAGCTCAAATTACAGCAGCCGCAAGTCTTCAGAGAGCTGGCGACGGGGATATTGCATTTTCTGATTACCTAGAACCTGCATGGGGTTTTAAAACAAGGGGGCGGAGCTGGCTGAAATTGGCAGAACAAGCCAGGAGAGAAATCCATGGCCTGGCTCGCTGCAAAGGAAGGAAAAACTGATGTTCCGGCTTTGCTTTTCCTGATGGGTCGGGGGGGGGGGTTAGGGTTAGGTTCCAAGGAAGAAGCTCCCATCATCTGACCTCCTAAGACCAAAAGAAAAAAAGGCAGCTGATGGGACCAGGAAATGATGGTGCAATAAGGAACAACACTTGATCCTCGCATTCAAGTGGAAGGATGGAGGAAAAGGCAACATTGGCCTTGAGATTGAAAATAATGACATGATAAGACACGGAAATAAGGCTGTCCAAGGCCAACGTACAACTCCCATGTCTGTGAGTCTAGAGCGGGGGAGGAAACCAACACACACACACACACACACACACACACCCTGCAGCTGTGACGATCGTTTCTGCCAAAGACCCATCTCAATCAAGGTGTCTCCTTTCTAATCCTCTTTGCTGATTTACAAGCTTGTTAATTGACTCCGCGTGCCAGCGCTCCACCACGGGCGCCGCCAGGAACTGCTTCCAGGTTTCAGAAAGGCTGCCGTGGAACTGGGAGGCATGTCGTCAATTGCGGGGGGGGGGTGGAGTTCAGGGCAACACCCGTCCGCCTCCAAGAGGGCTTCTCTTGATGCTACTGCTGGGCACCAACCAACGGGAGGCTTTGGCCAAGGGAAGGGAGGGCTGCCATGCAACCCCAGATGAATCAATAGTGTGTGGGGGGGGGGAGATTCTGCCTCCTCCCCACTCCTACCCCATCTTCAATGTTGTTAGACTGGGGGGGGTAGTCTCCACCACCGGCTAACACAAATGGGGGATACAGGGGCTCCACAACGTTCTCTGAGGCAGGGCCTCCCCATCTTAGAATCATAGAATCATAGAGTTGGAAGAGACCTCAAGGGGCATCTAGTCCAACCCTCTGCCATGCAGGAACCCTCGTCACAATATTTCCGACAGATGGCCATCCAGCCTCTGCTTAAAAACCTCCAAAGAAGGAGACTCAACCACCCTCCTTTGGGGCAGCATATTCCACTGCCGAACAGCTCTAACTGTCAGGAAGTTCTTCCTAAGGTTCAAATGGAATCTCTTTTCCTGTAGTTTGAAACCATTGCCCCAAGTCCTAGTCTCTGAAGCCATGGAAAACAAACCTCTTCCCTCTTCAATATGACATCCTTTCAAATATTTAAACATAGCTATCATATCCCCCCTCAGCCTTCTTTTTGAAAGGCTAAACATTCCCAGTTCCCTAAGCCGTTCCTCATAAGACATTTCCTCCAGACCCTCAACCATCCTGGTCACCCTCCTCTGCACCCACTCAAGGTTGTCAACATCCTTTTTAAATTGAGGCGCACAGAGCTGGACGCAGTACTCCAGATGGGGTCTGACCAGAGCAGAATAGAGGGGTACCATCACTTCCCTTGATCTTCCCTACTTGGTTTGTGCCCATCGCTTGTACTCACAGCCAGGGCCTGAGGGGCAAATGTTTGCATGACAGGCGGACAGCCCATCCCTAGAGCCAGAATTGTATGAGACGTGACCAAGAAGACTGACCGACAATAGGGCAGAAGAAGGCTACGCCCCAAAGGTCCCAGATGGCCCATGAGGTTAGAAGGCCTTGTAATGTGAGATCTCTTGAAGCATCCCTTTAATAACCAACCAGCAAGTGAATGAGAGTGGGCAATGATTAAGACTCGGGCACTCATGAATGATGATAGTGTCTTTTCACCAAAAGAGAATCCTCGTATAATAGCAGGCTCAAGTGGAAGGATGGAGGAAAATGCATCATTGGTCTTGAGATGGAAAATAATGACATGATAAGACATGGAAATAAGCTGAAGGCCAACACACAACTCCCATGTCTGTGAGTCTAGGGCAGGGAAGGGAACCAAGCAACACACACACACACACACACACACACACACACACACACAATGCATGGACATCATGGACCCAACAGATCCTTAGAAAATGACTAATACTCTTATATACAGATTAGGCAGAGGCACAACCCACTGCCCTGCCTCAAAAAAAAAAAAAAAAAGACCTGAAAGATAAAGATGGAAAAAGGAATAATTAACAAAGATACTTCTATAGGAATTTATTTCCCTTTTAATTCATACATGAGCAGGAATCCAGATGTGGAATGGGAAGAGTAGGAGATTCAAACAGATAGTATATATAAAATGTGAGGAAGCCTATCTCCGTTGACATCACCTAAAAGCAGACAGGGTTATCATGACAACAAAAAAGATGTCTAGTGCACCTGTGTTCTGTCGGGGGGGGGGGAAGCTGAAGGTACATTTAGAAAGGCAAGCAAGCAAGAGGCTGTAAGTCAAACAAAGGATTCCCCCCCAACCCCCCCAAAAATGTCCAAAGAGGAGGCAGGCCTTGCAGACTGCAAAATAAATAGAAGAAAGGGTGGACGCAAGAGATGGGAATCAGCAAGACTGCAAAGGGAGTCTTGGGAGAAGGAAGCATGTGGTGGGGGCAGCACACTTGTTGAATTAGTGAGGATTCTGTGCCTTCAACTCCTCTGTAACCTCCATAGATTCCATGGGCTTGTTCTAGTTGTCTCTTCCTCTTGGACTTCAGCCAATGCTGTTCAATCCTCCACGTCTCTCTGCGAGAAGGGTCTCGCAATAGACAAAAAGGAGCCGTTGACTACTCCGACCACCCTGGATAAGAACAGGACAACGGGCCAGCTCTGAATGTCCTCAACGTAGATTCAGCTGAAAAGGCTGCGGTTAATGTGTTGCAGCATAACCCTTGGTGGACCAAAATCTCCAGCTGGATCAGAAGCTGCCTTCGTCTGCTGAGTCAGGTCATCCCTCTGGCTCCCTGCCGGGAAAAGGAACTCGCCAGGAGCTGCTGTGTTTCTCTCTGGGGTGTCAGGCTTAGGAGGAGGACCCCTGTCATCATCTTCACCACCATCCAAGTGTGTTTTAAGCATTCGAAACTGCCTGATTACACACACACACACACACACACACACACACACACACACACACACACACACACAAACACACCTCTTTTGCATGCATGCACACACCTCTTTTGCACACAGAAGCCAAAATACAGAGGAGGAAGAGGAGGAGGAGGAGGAATGCAACGCAACCTGGGACACTGTGCGGAAACATGCCAACCTTCTCCATTTCTAGGCTATAACGCTGCTGTTGCTCAACATATACAAAAAAGAAGAAAAGGTGGAGAGAGAGAACAATGGAAAGCTGGAGAACCCTCCTCCCCTTAGACAGGACCCCCTCCTTCCAACCACCTCTCTGCTCAAAACCAGACAGGTCAGCAAATCCTTCATGATTTACACAGTAAAGGGGGAGATTCTGGCCACAGTTCCGTGGCGCTCTCTGCATCTCCATCTCCTCCCCAGCATCCCCCCCCCAATGCTCTCCGTTAGTGGGAGCTTTTTGTGAATTACAACGGCAGCGGAGGCCTGGGAAACACATTACACACCAGCCCCGAATGGGTGGTAAATTATTCCCCTTGGTTGCACAATCTATTAATCACTTATTTATTTTAAAAGGGAAGGGAGCTCATTTAACCTTTTTATTTACCTTTGGCACTCAAGATAAACACCATATTTCAGGGTAGGCTCTTATCCAACTAACAGCTTTATACTTCTGGGGCTGGAAGCAACTAGCTGCTTTGAACGGAGGTTTTCCTTGGTGGTATGATTCTTCCACCCCATCCTCGTGTTTGTTTGTGGAGGTTTAAAACAATATTGGCAAGTGTAAACACCACTATTGAAATCTGCATGGCCACACGTGGGTGCTGTGGAGCTTTCCTTGAGCAAACCAAACATTTATTTAAGTTTCTAGTCCAGGGACTCAAATAAATATTAAAGCCTTGCTTGATTTATTATGATACATTAGATTGCAAGGAGACACCATAGAACTTTTTGAGCTTTCTGCAAAAGACCAGCACAGAAAACTCTACAGGCAAAATGTATGACATCTTTATCTGCTTCCTACGTTTGCTCATAGAGGGACACCGTAGCTTGGTCTCTTCCATGTTCTTCCAAAGGTTCCAGTGATTCTGCAGCCAGCAGTGTATTCACCTGACAATTGTTCTGTCCAGCCCACATCTATGTAGCTTA
>JAHTLZ010000089.1:5054141-5078005 GCA_023846285.1 Phrynocephalus versicolor | reverse complement strand
CCCCCCCCCCCCCCCCCCCCCCCCCCCCCAGAGAAAGAGAGATCATCCCTTTTCTAGCATTCAAGAACAGATTTTGGAGGGATGTTTTGGTCAAGGCTGTCCCATGTTGCACCTGTTTGGGGGGTCTCAGCTGCACTTTCAAGGCAGAGACAGATGAGACGGCAGCTTCACAATGAGACATGAAGCTGCCTTGAAAAGTAAAGGACATTGGATTATCCTACAGCATCCTTTCACAGCTTGACAAGTTGCCAATTAATTCCTTTCTTCGGCGACTGTTCTTCAGGAGATAAAGACCTAGCTTTGTTTGCATATAGAGTGTTCAAACACCCCAGCTGTGAACAATGCATCTCTGAAATGATAATATTTCATTTTTTCCCCCTAATGGTTAAGCTGCCACTTCTTCTGCTTCTCTTCTAACAGTGCTTGGCTCGCCTGTTGAGAGAAAGAGTGAGGAAGAAGGCTGTGGGAGGGAAGTAGAGAAAGATGTGTTGTGACATTGTGGTGGCAAGGAAGGAAGGAAGAGGGGAGAGAATGTGCCCCACTGGCCTCTGCCACCATGATGGGAGTCATAATTCTGAAATAATCAGCTTTCTCAGGCCCGCCTTAAAGGAACTCTCTTAGGTTGCCCACCTCCCCACCATCACCACAAGTATCTGTTCAAACATGTAGAAACCACAAAACAATCTAAATCATTTAAAGCCGCTCAAGATAAGGAACATTTTATCCGTGCTAAGTGAATAATTTATGGCCTGAGCCATTGTCATAATCATAATAATAGCAATAAAATACATTCCTCTAAGTCCTGTAGTGCACACACACAAACACACACACACAGAGCAAGAAAAAAAAAACATTGCACATCATGCTCATGAATAAGTTAAAAAGCTAAGCAGGGAGCAGTTAGCACGGAAGGGGCTGACAAGCTTCTCCACCCCTCTGGCTTCTCCTTGCGATCACAGAATTTATGATTCCAGCCAAGGCAAACTCAAACGCAGCATGTACAGTACATACACACAGAGAGATACACACAACACGCTTGAGCACCATGTTCCCTCTGGCACTGGAAGGAAAACTAGGAGGCCTAAAACTAGAACTGACTTGAAATTCTACGCTCCCCCTGCCACCCCAACCTCACTAAAATCTCAGAACATGCACTTTTCTCATCTGTTGCTGCTGAATCAGAACATGTTGGTGCAAATGCTCCTTCCGTAACTGCAGGTGCCACCGTTTCACTCCATAATGAAACTAGATCTGAGCACAGTAAAACAGCACCAAGACCACCTGCACAGTGCTTGCGGTTGAGGTGGCCAATGGCCACTGGGGGACACAGCGTCATCAGAACATCAGAACATCAGAAGAGCCCTGATGGACCAGGCCAAAGGCCCATCTAGTCCAGCTTCCTGGATCTCACAGTGGCCCCATCAGATGCGTCTTGGAGTGCATAAGACTAGATCTCTGTCTCCTGATACCACTCCCCTGCATCTGGCCCTTGAAGTACCCCGGTTTTAAGCCTGGAGATAACACATCTGCATCATGGTTTGTAACCTGTGATGGACTTTTCCTTCAGGAATCTGTCCAATCCCCTTTTGAAAGCATCCAGGCTGAATGCCATCACCACATCTTGTGGCAGAGACTTCCACAGACTAACAGCATGCTGGGTAAAAAAAAAAAAGTCTGTTCTTACTCTCCCAGCCCTCAATTTGAGTGTCCCCTAGTTTTGGTATTTTGTGAAAGGGAGAAGAGCTTCCCTCTATCCACTTTACTCATGACCTGCATTATTTTGTATGTCTCAATCATATCCCCCCTCAGGAAACTTTTTTCCAGACTAAAGAATCCCAAATGTTTTAGCCTTTCCTCGTAAGGGAAGTCCCCCAGCCCAGTAAACGTTTTAGTCGCTCTCTTCTGCACCTTTTCCAGTTCCACTATGTCTTTTTCGAGATGCGGTGACCAGAATTGTACACAATACTCCAGGTGGGGCCTTACTATTGTTTTGTATAATGGCATTATAATGTTGGCTGTTTTATTTTCAATCCCCTTTTTGATAATCCCTAGCATGGAATTGGCCTTCTTTACCGCTGACACACATTGGGTAGACACCTTCATGGAACTGTCCACCAACACACCAAGATCTCTTTCCTGATCCATCACGGATAATTCAGAGCGCATGAGTTGATAGATAAAGTTTTGATTTTTTTGCCCCAATACGCATTACTTTACATTTGGCTACATTAAAACGCATGTGCAATTTCGTAGCCCATTCCCCCAGTTTGGAGAAATCCTTCTGGAGCTCTTCACAATCTTCTCTGGTTTTTACCACACAGTAAAATTTTGTGTCATCCACAAACTTGGTCACCTCACTGCTTATGCCTTTCTCCAGGTCATTTATGAACAGATTGAAAATCACTGGTCCCAGGACAGATCCCCGGGGCACACTGCTTTTCACCTCTCTCCATTGTGAAAATTGCCCATTGACACCTACTCGTTGTTTCCTGGATCTCATCCAGTTCTCAATCCATAAGAGGACCTGCCCTCTTATCCCCTGACTGTGCAGTTTTCTCAGGAGCCTTTGGTGAGGGACTGTGTCAAAAGCCTTCTGAAAATCAAGATAGATAATATCCACTGGCTCACCCAAATCTAGACTCCTAGAATAGTGAACTGGGATGGGGGCCTATTTTATTTATTTATATTTATTTATACAACATATGCTGCCCACTACCCAAAGGCCTCTCTGAGGCCATCCAGTCTAATCCCCAGTTCAAGACAAGAATTCAAATCAAAAGAGATATACCAGGTGGTTGCCCAAATTTCTCTTGAAGGTCTCCAGTCTTGGAGCAGTCACTGCCTCCTGAGGTCATGGCTCCCATTACCGTACTGCTCTAACAGTTCAGAAATTTCCTCCTGATCTTCAGCAGAAAGCTGGCTTCTCTTAGCCTGAGCCCATTGTTGCACCTCCTGCACTCTGCGATGAATGAGGACAGATCCTGCCCCTCCTCTGGATGACAGCCCTTCAGATATTTGAAAAGTGCTCTCCTATCGCCCCTCAGTCTTCTTTTCTCCAGGCTCAACATGCCCAGTTCTTTCGGGCTTTCCTCCTAGGGTCTGGTTTCCAGCCCTCTGATCATCCTTGTTGCCCTCCTCCGAACTTCTTCCATTTGGTCAAACTCTTAGGCTTGGATGCGGCACTGCTGCGACATCCCCACTGCCTGTTAAAAGGTAGGCAGGCCATTTTCTGGATCTGCAGTTAGGCTGGGAACCGTGCAACATCCTTTCGTTCAGTGGTTTCCAACTGTGGGTAACCTGGATATTCCGAGACTGCAACTCCCAGAAGCCTTCATCACTTGTTGAGCTCACCAGGATTGCTGGGAGATGCAGCCGAAGAACATCTGGGGGTCCACAGTTGACAAGCATTGCTCTTGATCCTACAATATTTGTGCCACATGAGGCGGAGAGAGTGGAGAGAAATGGCAAGAGAAGATAGGATCATGGTGGGAATCCAATCTCTCTCTCTCTCTCTCTCTCTCTCTCTCTCTCTCCCCCAAAAGGTGGCAAATTACCTCGGGGTCGGTTCCTCCGTTTCCGCCTCCCGACCGATGAACTCCGCAGAGCTGGCTGGAGTTGGCCTATTTCAATGGGAGTATTGGTCCGGAAACTCTCCTTAAACTTCTGCATCAGTGACTCCACCGTTTCCTGTGTCACCTCAGCAGCTGCAAAAGAACAGAAGACCACAAGAGACAAGATGTTAGTTCATCCCTGAAGCCATCCAGAATTTGTTCTCCTTAGTTCTGCTTATATACCATCCCATTAGCACTTAAGCAGTCTCTGGGTGGTTTACAATTTATTTATGCAGGCTACACATGCTCCCACCCCCACCAAACAATCTGGGTACTCGTTTTACTGACATCAGAAGGATGGAAGGCTGAGTGAACCTTGAGCCTTGATGGTTCTAGGATTCTATGGCATAAACTCCAAATGCATATAACACGGCAGTCTCTGTGCCATCCTTCCTACCAATGCTGAAAAATGTCTAAGTTTTTATCATTAACCACCACAACATTCCTCCTTCACTCACTTCCTCCACCACACCAGTACTCGTTGTAAACTCGCTCCCGGTTGACGCACTGCACCTTCACAATGGAAAACACCTACTACGGGTAGAGAGATACATGTTACAATGTCCACAATGTGAGCTAAAATCCATTTCTGGTTGCAACAGGTTATGTCACAGTAAGTCTTCCTAAGGTCTCAAAGCATAAGCTAAGCCTTTCTCTGGGCTGGTCCCAATGCTTGGCTGTTAAGGAGTTAAATCCAGGCCTCCTTAGAACAGGTAGTTTGGAACAGACACAGCTGCAGCTCCAATGGAACACCTTTGGCAACAACCCTTCCTTTAACACCATGCCATCATTCCAACGACATTCCTGGACACCCTATCACACAACACTAGAACTAGGGGGCACTCCATGAAACCTTTGGGTGCTAGATCTCAAACAAATAAGGGGAAGTACTTTTTTCATCCAGAGGATCACTGGTCTGTGGAACTCTCTGCCAGAAGAAGTGGTGACAGCTCTCAGTCTTGACAGCTTTAAGAAAGTGTAGAACAAGGAGTATCAATGGCTATCCTTATGGATGCCTAAGGACAACCTCCGGGTTGGAGAGATAGGCAAGATATCCCTCAATGCCATTTGCAGGGACTCATAAGCAGGGGAAGACATCTGCTTGGGAATACCTTGAAGCAAACAAATACCTTGTTCTTATGTTCCAGACTCCTCACCCAGGGTCTCCTGCCCAAAGTGCACTTGCCACATCTTGCCTCTTTCCCCCATAGCTGCAACCCATGATGGGAAAAGCCGCCTTGCCGACTGGATGGCCTGAACTCATTCAAGGCAGTATTTTCTCAAAGAATGGGTTTTTTTTAAAAAAAAAACCCGAATGCGTTAACCCCGCTCTTGCTCTACAGACCTATTTTATAGGCATTGGACTTGGAAGAATGTGGCCACCTGGGGAACGCAGTGTCTGGAAAGCCAGCCACCTCAAGACCCTAATTCTCATTCCAGCGTGAAGCAGGGCGTGTTTCAAGGGGGGGGGGCATCAGGGTGGCTTTGTGGAATGACAAACGTGCAAACCAAAGCAAGGGTTCCTGCTGAAAGCCAGTGACAGTCAAGGAGTCTGATTTTTGAGACACCAGGAGGTGTGCTTCTGTTTAAGGCCTTGGAGTCTTTTCCTCCCTGCTCCCCCCCCCCAATAAAAACTCCTGTTGACAGGCAAGGCAGAAAAGCCGAGGAGAGGAAACCTTTTTTTGGGGGGGGATGCTGACATGGTTAAGGAAGGAAAGGGGAGGAATCCAGAAGGAAGCTTGACGGTGGAAAGGGATCAAAAACCACAGGTGGTGGGGGGGAATGAGACGGCATCTCTCAGATCTCAGTCCAGCCTCCTAATGTTCACACTTGGACCGTGGACCACCGGGAGCTCCGAGAGGGATACTGGAGGGACGCAGGAGGGGGGGGGCACTGCAGAATTATGTGCCTGAATGTCCCAGTTATCAAGACTTGAGATGCCCCCAAAGCTTATCGGCATCAGAAGAACTGACTATGGGGAGGAGCAGGTGGGGGGGAGGATATGGAGCTGCCATTAGGTGGGGGGGTGAAGGAATCCAAGAAGGAGAAATTTCAGCAGAAAGACCCCCTCCTCCTCCTCCTTTCAGCTGCAGGAAAATTTTCCTTATATTTTCTCGTCTTCATTTGTTCATTGTTTATTTTTCCTCCAAGGACCATGCAGAGAACTGGTTTCACATGCCCTTTGACTGCACAACAACCCTGCAAGGGAGGTCAGCCCACAAAAGAGACTTGCCCAGGAAGCTTAATCGGTGACTTGGTGCCGAGAGAATCCCATACAAACAGCCTCATCTACCCTCCTTCTACTACAGAGGTTCCCTGTACACCAAAGGACAGTGCCCATAATGCAGAGGTTCCCAGATGTTCCTGGACTACAACTTCCAGAAATCCTGCTCAGCTCAGCTAGTGGTGGAGGCTTCTGGGAGTTGTAGTCCATGAAGCATATGAGGACTCCCATGGCTGGGAGCCATGGCCATAAGGTTTGCCCACGAGTCAGGCCACTTAGGACCACGGACTTTTTCAGAAGAAAGTAGAGAGGACAGAGGATTGATAACGGGGGGGGGGGGGGAGCCGACAGGAGCTGAGTGGCATCCAGTTCGGAACACCTCATCCACAGGGAATGAGGTTGGAAAGGGTAGAGAATCACATAGAGATGACATAGCAGCTATTAGTACTGGGAGAATAATGGAATGT
The DNA here is from genome assembly GCA_023846285.1 of Phrynocephalus versicolor. Classification (NCBI taxonomy): domain Eukaryota; kingdom Metazoa; phylum Chordata; class Lepidosauria; order Squamata; family Agamidae; genus Phrynocephalus; species Phrynocephalus versicolor. The sequence goes on along the minus strand of JAHTLZ010000089.1, from coordinate 5,071,703 downwards.
GATAGTTTGTCTACTGAAAATAAAAGCTGTGGGGGGGGGGGAGAACAAAGCAGCAGCTGTTGCTGCGGGACCCACTGTACAGGTGCTTCTACGCCAATGCTCGAAGCCTCCTAGCAAAGATGGGAGAACTTGAACATTTAGCAGCTAGGGATAACATAAGAGCCATAACAGAAACCTGGTGGAATACGGAGAACCAGTGGGATACAGCAATCCCAGGCTATAAACTCTATAGAAGGGATAGAGAGGGGCGGGTTGGAGGGGGAGTGGCCATCTACGTCAAAGAAGGGGTAAAATCCAGCAGAATGGAGATGGACAGAGGGTCTGACTCCACCATAGAATCACTGTGGGTTAAACTACCAGGTCCAAGGGGTGATGTGATAGTTGGGGTGCTCTATCGACCACCAGATCAAAAACTTGAGGGGGACCTTGAAATGAGGAGACAAATTATGGAGGTGTCTAAGTGGGACAGGATAGTAATCACTGGGGGACTTCAATTATCCCCACATTGACTGGGCCAATGCAAGAAAGAGAAACTGGATTTCTCGACATGCTGAATGACTGTGCCTTAGCACAACTTGTCATGGAGCCCATCCAAAAACAGGCAACTCTGGATCTAAGACTCTGTGATACTCAGGACCTGGTCAGGGATGTGAATGTCACTGAGCCTCTGAGGAACTGTGACCATGCTGCAGTTTCCTTTGCGATGCATGTTGGAGGAAGAGTGTCAAGCAAATCACACATAAAAACCCTTGATTTTCAAAGGGCAAACTTCCCTCAGATGAGGAAACTAGTTAGAAAGAAATTGAAGGGGAAGGTTGGAAGAATCCAATCTCTTCAGAGTGCATGGAACCTGTTTAAAACAACGGTAACAGAGGCCCAGCACAAGCCCATACCACAAAGAAAGAAGAGCTCATTTAAGTCCAAGAGGACACCGACATGGTTAACGAGTGGAGTTAGAGAGGCTCTAAAGCACAAGGAGAGGTCTTTCTGTAAATGGAAATCCTCCCCAAATGAGGAAAATAAAAAGGAACACAAACTCTGGCAAAAGAAATGTAAGAAGATGATAAGAGAGGCAAAGAAAGATTTTGAGGAACTCATGGCTAGCAATGTAAAGGGTAATAATAAAAGCTTCTTTAAATATGTCAGAAGTAGAAAACCTGCCAGAGAACCAGTTGGCCCTCTGGATGGTGAGGGAGGAAAGGGGGAGATTAAGGAGGACTTGGACATTGCAGAGAAATTGAATGAGTTCTTTGCGTCTGTCTTCACGACAGAAGACCTTGAGCAGATTCTGCTGCCTGAACGGCCCCTCTTGACTAAAGAATTAAATCAAATACAGGTTAAAAGAGAGGATGTTTTAGGACTAATTGATAAATTGAAGATTAACAAGTCACCGGGCCCAGATGGGATCCACCCAAGGGTTATTAGGGAACTGAGAAATGAAATTGCAGATCTCTTAACGGTAATATGCAACCTGTCTCTTAAAACGGCCACAGTGCCGGGGGACTTAAGGATAGCAGATGTCACACCAATTTTTAAAAAAGGAAGGAGGGGGGAGCCTGGAAACTACAGGCCAGTTAACCTTACATCTGGCCCAGGGAAGATGGTGGAAAGCCTCATCCAAGAGAAAAATTTAAAACACACAGAAGAACAAACCTTGCTGAGAGAAAATCAGCATGGCATCTGCAAGGGTAAGTCTTGTCAGACAAATCTTTTAGAATTTTTTGAAAAGGTCAACAGGCATGTAGATTTGGGTGAAGCGGTGTATATAGTCTATCTGGATTTTTTAAAGGCTTTTGACACAGTCCCTCACCAAAGGCTACTGAGAAAATTGCACAGTCAGGGGATAAGAGGGCAGGTCCTCTTATGGATTGAGAACTGGTTGAGATCCAGGAAACAAAGAATAGGTGTCAATGGGAAATTTTCACAATGGAGAGAGGTGAAAAGCGGTGTGCCCCAGGGATCTGTCCTGGGACCGGTGCTTTTCAATCTGTTCATAAATGACCTGGGGACAGGGATAAGCAGTGAGGTGGCCAAGTTTGCAGATGACACAAAACTTTTCCGTGTGGTAGAAACCAGAGAAGATTGCGAAGAGCTCCAGAAGGATCTCTCCAAACTGGGGGAATGGGCTGAGAAATGGCAAATGTGTTTTAATGTAGCCAAATGTAAAGTAATGCATATTGGGGCAAAAAATCAAAACTTTATCTATCAACTCATGGGCTCTAAGTTATCCGTGATGGATCAGGAAAGAGATCTTGGTGTGTGGGTGGACAGCTCCATGAAGGTGTCTCCCCAATGTGTGGCAGCGGTAAAGAAGGCCAATTCCATGCTAGGGATTATCAAAAGGGGCATTGAAAATAAATCAGCCAACATTATAATGCCATTGTAAAAAACAATAGTAAGGCCGCACCTGGAGTATTGTGTACAATTGTGGTCACCGCATCTCAAAAAAGACATAGTGGAACTGGAAAAGGTGCAGAAGAGAGCGACCAAAATGATTCCTGGGCTGGGGCACCTCCCTTATGAGGAAAGGCTAAAACATTTGGGTCTCTTTAGTCTGGAAAAAAGGTGCCTGAGGGGGGATATGATTGAGACGTACAAAATAGTGCAGGGTATGAGTAAAGTGGATAGAGGGAAGCTCTTCTCCCTCTCCCAAAATACCAGAACTAGGGGACAGCCACTCAAATTGAGGGCTGGGAGAGTAAGAACAGACAAAAGAAAATATTTATTTTACCCAGCGTGTTGTTAGTCTGTGGAACTTCCTGCCACAGGATGTGGTGATGGCATCTGACCTGGATGCCTTCCAAAGGGGATTGGACTGATTCCTGGAGGAAAAGTGCATCATAGGTTACAAACCATGATGGAGATGTGTCGTCTCCAGGCTTAAAACCGGGGTACTTTAAGGGCCAGATGCAGGGGAGTGGTATCAGGAGACAGAGATCTAGTCTCATGCGCTCCCAAATGCATCTGGTGGGGCCACTGTGAGATACAGGAAGCTGGACTAGATGGGCCTTTGGCCTGATCCAGCAGGGCTCTTCTTATGTTCTCATGTGGATGAGGCTGCTTTAAGAACAGAAGCATTTTTGATACGAGCAAATACTTGTAGTTCAATGGGGGGGATCGTAGGAGGCGTTCTGAGGAAGAACCCTATATGTCAATGAAAGAGAAGGTACTTTGCGTGCAAATATTTGCAGCTTCCAGTTGAAAAGGAACTCATCCTGAAAACCTTGGGAGATGTTTCCAGCCATGTTTCTGTGTGCACGTGTGTGATTGCAACTGTTTCCATTAGGAGAATAGTTAGAAAAATAGTTGTGCCTTTATTGTAAGGAATTAATAAATGAGAAACCACTATTATAATTCTCTACACACATGGATTAAAAACCAAGCTCAACTGAGAGGAGCGGGAATTTATTTCAAAGCACAAGCACTGAAGACAAAGAGAAGCCGGTAGACTTTTTTTTCCAGTGGACCGAAAGAGCTCATTAATGGCCTCGGCAGCCCAAAGCATTTGGAAATAACCCTGCCAAAGGGAAGGGCAGTTTCTCTGCTGTTCCAGAGCCTCTGGACAACTCGAGCCAAGACCTTGTCCCTTGCTGCTCTTGTTCTGACCTCACACAAGGACAGACACTCCGCAGAGCTCCTCGCAGGACGTGGCCCAGAGGCGCCCCGTTTCAGGCCAGGGAGGGTTTCACTTACGAGAACCAGCAGCTTGGATGAAAGCCAGAAGGTTCACTTTCAGAGAGAGCACAGCTGCCTTCTCGCTTTCGGATCTCTCCTCTCAGAAGCAAAGGTGCTGCTACACCAGGGGCACCTCCAGAGCTGCCTTGGAGGGCAGGTCCAAAGGAATGGCATGGCAGCAGTGTTGAGTCTTGGGCTAAGGCTAATCCTTTCCCCTTTGTACGCCGGACCTTTCTTGCCAATAAAAGTCAGACGCCAGAGAAATATTTATGGTTGTTGTTTATTGAGCCCCATAAAGCACAGCCAGACGAACCTGCCACCCCAAAGGTTGAGGTAACAAGCCCGCTCCAAGGTGACCCTGGCATGCTGTTTTATGCCCTTGGTTGACCATTCCCTGGGAGGTCTCAGGCAGGTGGAGTTTGGGAAAGGTGGGTCAATGGGGCCGGGGGGGGGGTTAGGTCAGGGCACTCCAGATACAGAGGGTTTTACACTGATAGGGGGGAAGGAGTGGGTAGCAGATGGGATGACGGGTTTCCAGGTGGGAGAACAATGGGTGGTCAAGACACATAATACAGATACACATCACACCAATCTGGGTAGGGTTGCAAACACAATGGATGAACGATGAGTCATCCATGATAAGAAATGGGGTAAGTATAGTCTTGAGTTAGAATAATGGCAGACCTTCCCATGGTCCAGATGCAGACAAAGGAATTTGATGTTCAGGTGCTTGAGCTGGAGGCTGGAGGGCTAAGCAGGAAAAGGTGCCCCATACAGCCCATTGTCTCTGTGGAGGAAGGAGAAGATTCCCTCTGGCAAAATCCATTCAGGGGAACCAAGCAGTTCGAAATTTGTCTGCATCTGAACACCAAATTCAAGGTCCTTGATTTGAAATGGAGGTTACTTCCCCAACATTCCCCCCCCTCAAAAGCCTTTCTGTTGTTGTTTTTTCCTGAAAAATTGGAAAAAGAAAAAATGATTATGAAATGTTTTATTTTAACATAATGAATCAACTACTTTAAGACAGGCTGTTCAAATATTTTCCAAACGATTTCTTAAAAATATGCATTGTATCAGATTATTCTAATTTCTGTGCACTATACATTCCCTCCTCTTCAATTCTTTTTGTGTGAATTGAGTATTTATTTTGTTTTTATTTAATAGTGTAGAGGGGAAATAAGATTCATTGTTAATTCTGGATTTTTAAACATTATTTTGTAGAAGGGTTTTTTTTTTGTTCCACATAAACTAGTAAACAGTTCAGGGGATTGCTACTCCATTTGTTACAATTACAAATAGGGATGGGCAATTTATTTTGGAACTGGTAGGTTCCAAAATGACCCTCGTGAGCCCAGGTGGTGTTTGGAAGCCTCTGACACAGAAGGTTATTTTAAAAGTAAATTCTGTTTGTAATAATTGGTTGGGTACACAATATTTGAATATGCTAGTTGTGATAATTTTATGCCAAGTCAAATTGTCCATAGTCATATTTTATGTTCCTAAAGTAACTGAATGACTTTCAAGCTGTAAAGGGGAGGGGGGAGTTCTAATGTAGCATTTTTTTTCAATTTTTCCAAAAATTTCTGGCATTTTTTTCAAAACAAAAATTCAGAAAAAACAGGGTGTTTTTTTCAAGCTTCAAAATTTCCAGAAATTTTACATGTCTAGTACTAACCCAGGAAGTGTCCCCATGTGGTTGAGTTCCACCGGCAATGATGGCTTCCAGGAAAGATACTGATTGAAGACATGATTGATTAGATCTGGGATCTTCTGGCCACCAAGCAGGTAGAGAGGCAACAAAAGCACTGCCCATTGGTCCTCTTTTTAAGCAAGAGCACAGATGTTACTCCTGTTCCAGCCACTGTCCTCCTAGACTACAAAGCCCGCTCAGCCCACTTAGCCTGGCTGGAAACCGTTAAATGGAACCGAGAAATTAGAGGTGCCATCTTTCCCTCCAACGGAGGTCTGGGATATTTACGCTTCTCTTGCTGAAGAAAAGAACAGTTAGGTTTCTAAGGCAGCGTGGTAATATGATGAGATGGGCGTCAGGCAGCAAAGCAATAATAAAAATAACCAACCTTGATTGTGTATCGTAGCAACCCGCTAGATACTGATAGCACTCGGAAGCGATGTTGGTCTCTTGTCGCTTCTTAGAGAAACCAGTTGGACTGAATGATGAATAAGGCGGGATAATGTCCTCTCCGGGGACCTTCTCCCTTCTCTTTTTTCCCTTCTCAGCTCTCTGGCAGTCCTGGGCACTGGCTTAAAACAGGCACACCATATTTTCCAACACCAGGGAAGAGAGTGTTGGGGCTGAGGAAGCAGCTACTACCTAATAGAAGAGCAGATCTGCCTAGGCAAATGAGGCACCAGCAGCTGCATTTAAGATCCCACCTCTCCTCCCTTCAAGCTCTGAGCTGCCCCATGTTTTGCCCCTGGTGCAGCTTCCATGAACAAGCACACTGTTTCTCCTTCATGTATCCATGATGATTCCCCACCCGCCCACCCCGCCTTCTCCAAATGCATATCCCTCCTCCGTTCTAAGCACTCTGCCAGCAACCATCCTAATCTAGTGCAAGGCAGAAGAAAATCAGTGATAACATTGTAAGGTGTTCTTGATCCTCCTCCCCCCCGCCCGGCCCGCCATTCCAGATATTTACCACAAGCAGGAGGAGTGGATGAGGGAGTCTTGGGGGGTTTAGTAAGGCTTTGGACAGACCATACGAGTGCTGCCATCACGGCCGTTCTTTCGGAGCAGGAGGGGCTGTGCCTGCACACACACGCTGAAGGAGAGGCACAGAAAATATCTCTCATGGACAAGCCCAGAAGCTTCATAAAGCTACGATGGGGAAGCACGAGGAAAGCTGCCGTAGGCTGACTCAAGCCCTCGGCCCACCTCCACCAGCACGGCTAACTCTGGCTGGCAGCTGAGACTCTCCAGGGCTCCAGGCCGCTCTCGGTGCAGATTGTGAGAGATGCCACTCATTCCACCACTGGGTCACCACCCTCATCGCTGGGTAACCTCTCCCCATTGGGATGTGCCGGACAGTTGAGGTCCAGCCACCTCTGGAGTGCCACGTTTCATCTGCCGTTGACATTAAAAAGGTGAGCTGTCCCTGTTCCTCACCTACAAAATAATGCAGGGCATGAGTAAAGTGGATAGAGGGAAGCTCTTCTCCCTCACACAAAATACCAGAACTAGAGGAAATCCACTCAAATTGAGGGCTGAGAGAGTGAGAACAGACAAAAGAAAATATGGATGTGGTGATGGCATCTGGCCTGGAGGCCTTCAAAAGGGGATTGGACAGATTCATGGAGGAAAAGTCCATCACAGGTTACAATCCATGATGGAGATGTGTCACCTCCAGGCTTAAAACCTGGGTACTTCAAGGGCCAGATGCAGGGTAGTAGGATCAGGAGACAGATATCTAGTCTCGTGCTCTCCCAGAGGCATCTGGTGGGGCCACTGTGAGATACAGGAAGATGGACTAGATGGGCCTTTGGCCTGATCCAGCAGGGCTCTTCTTATGTTCTTATGTTCTCTTTTTAAACAGATATGTCCTTTCTCCTGAATACAGTAATACCTTGGATTGCAAGCACAATTTGTTCTGGAAACATGCTTGTAATCCAACGAGCTGGACATCAACGACCTTTTCACCACAAGGGTTTTTGGAACATAGCTGAACCAAAAAGAAATAAAACCCTGTACTATCTTTCTTTTCTGCTCAAGAAGGGCCGAAGCAAACAAAAAGGGAGGAAGAAGAAACATGAAGGGGGAGAGAGAGAGACCTAAGGCACCACTAAACAAAGTGGAGGGAAGGGAGTGTGCCTGGAGTGGGGTGTGGGGGAAGGGAGAGTGGAGGAGGTGCAGGGGATGTAGCTGAGCCCACCCACCCACCCCCCAGCTTCCAGCAGCTCATCAGCATGGAGTTGGGAGGTCTCCTCAAAGAAGACAGACGCTGCTGGCCACATGGAAGGAGGTGAGCTGAAGCCCTCTGCCACACGGCTACCTTGCTAAGCTCTCCCGCTTGCTCGGATTACAAGCATGTTTCCAGAATGGATGATACTCGTAAGCCAAGGTTCTGCTGTATTGCAATGGTCCCCAATCTTGTGTTCCTAGAGGTTCTTAGATGACAACTCCCAGAGCTTTGGAGTTTCAGTCCAAAAATAAGTGGGGACCCAAGGTTGGGAACCACTGATATATTGGACTCTCCCTCCCCAGTTTGACAAAGGGCACATCCACTCCCCAAGAAAGACAACCATTGGAACAAAATCAAACATCAACCAGCAACGGAAGGGTCCTTTAGGAACTTATGAGGATGCTTCCTCCATTCTTTCTCTGACACTGCTATTTTGACCAGTTTTTTGCCTAAAAATGAACAACCGTACAGTTGGTGCTGCAACCAGGTGTACACATCCGCTGGTTTAAACTTGCTGGTTTGCTCTTCCCTGTGTGAGAGGAACACATTCTCAGCACACATCCTGGCTGCCATGTCTGCTGTGTTTCAGTTCTTAGCTGCCTGCATCTCGCAGAGATACAGAGACTCAGCCCTTCCTCCTTCTGGATGTGTCCAGCACAGGAGGACCATGGTGGTGCCGCCTCTGGAGGTTCAAATCCACCCCTCCTTCATCTGAAAACAGCAATAGGGACCTGTGTTTATATATATATTTTTTTGCCCGCCTAACTGTTCTTGGATTTTACTCTTTTATTGTCATTGTTCTTGGTATTGATTTTTATCTGTTTTATCTGTATGTTGTGAACCGCCCAGAGTCCCCTTGTGGGAATGGGGCGGTATACAAGTGTAATAAATAAATAAATAAATAAATAATCTCTCACAAAAGGGAGGTATAATGTCCACCTTCAAAGAACAACCCTCACTCACCTCTTCTTTTCTTGAGCGTTAACCGTGGTTATAGTACTCATCCTCTCCCCAGTCACGGCGCTCAATCACTTCCCAGCTAATTGCCTCCACTCATGTGTGCAAACTAACCGCTCAATGGGTACAGAATGTTAATTCCACTTGGAACTTTGCAACAGCAAAGCGGTTTGCATTAAATAAGAATAGGTATGAAATTGTAAGCCTTGTTTTAATAGCAACATTTACAATTATGGCCACAATGCCAACCGAACCCGGGAGAAGCTGTGAGGTGATTTTCATTGAGGCACTTTCAAGGCAGAAGCTCTTCGTGCCACCCTCTTCCTCTTCCCACCTCACCACAGCCATTAAGGCAATGCAATATAATTGCCCACAGTCACACACACACACACACACACACACATGGAAGAAAGAGAGGAATAAACTCAGAAAAGAGGGCTGACTTTTGTTCAGATGCTCCTCACACAGAAGCAAAGCAGGAGGCCCCAAACCATTCCTACTGACCGACATACTCAATAACAAATAAATCTAATAGGGACAGAAGCAAAGAATGTTTCGGCCACTGCAAAGCATAAAGAACAACCAGGATTAGAACTGGGAACCATTCGATCTCTGTGCTATCATACCACACGACAGGCCACAGAAGTGTCATTTTTACCATCTGCATGGCTAGTAAGAAGCTTCAGGCCACGTCCACCCAAGCTGGCCACTGAGCCCTCCTGGACGGCTGGATGATTCTTGCACACTGTGATGGCCAAAGGAGTATGCAGTAAATGCAGATGTGGAATTTTTCTTTTACACTTCATGCTCCCAGGGGTTGACAGGGAACCACAATTGTCATTTAGGTTTGGCAGCCAAGCCGAAAATTACAAGGGCCGAACACATCCACTGATAGCTTAGCTATTTAAGGGCCTGGCTGCAAATCCAGAGGTTGGGGGTCTGATTTCCCACAGTGCTTTCATGACAGCTGCTGGGCTCCATGGTCCATAGGGCCCCTTCCAGCTTGGCTGTTCTAACATCGAACGTCATCATCCTTCTGGCTGTGCCAAATTCAAGAAGGTCTATGATGCGGCAACTGTCAACAGAGCTGGCAAGAAGACCTTTGAAGTAGAACCCATGGACTTTCCAGCAGCTTTAGATAGGTGAAGGGACAAGATCCCCTGCCACCATCACTATCCTGCTACCAGGACAACTCATTCTACCTGTATCTACCATTCAGAGGTATAGGGAGTCAAGTCTCATTCCCAAATGACAGTGACGGCATGCAGAAACATGGGAGCCTGGGATCTCTCTCTCTCTCTCTCTCTGTGTATGTGATCCCTCTATACTATGCCTATCAGTACTGTATCTAATTTCCAATATTATCTCATGATGCTGTTCCTTGGTCTTCTTGCTCAACATGCCTTCAGCACAGCCTTTCAATACGTCTCTGCACACAAACACAGAGAGACACACAAAGAGCAGGTGCCCCCTTCCCGAAAACAAGCAAACAGAAGCGCCACGGCATGCGTTGCCCGGGCAAGGAAGAGAAAGCTGCAGCATGGCACACAACCACTGCAATCCAAGTAGAGCCACAAAAACGTGTGTCCTTTAATCACACCAGCCATTCTGCCGTACTGGCTGGATGCTGGCTGTCACTGGGCTTCACTCCGGAAACCTTATCCAGGGAGGGAGGTGGAAACAGCACGATGCCATGGGAGACAGGATGAGGCCAAACCGGAGGCAGCTAGCATCTGAGGTCATGGAATAAAGGGAAGTGAAAGGATTTTATAAGCGCTCGGAAAGGTTGTGGTTTTTGGCAGCGTAACAATTGGTTAACCCACACAAAAGGCAAGGAGGGAGGGTTCGCTGAGGAGGGCGGGGGATGGAAGGAATGGGTCCTGCACCCACAACTTGGACCTGGGGCTCAATTCCAGGTAGCTAGCTCAAGGTTCACTCAGCTTTCCATCCTTCTGTGATTTGTAAATTAAGTCCCCAGCTAGAGGGGGAGGGGGGAAGGGAGTTGAGGGGGCAATAAATATCCATTATCCTGTATAACTGAGTTGCAAACCACCCAGAGTGCACTTAGAGTGCTACAGGTAGGTATATAGATAGAACACATTGCTTTATTTTTTATTTCATTTATGGGGTCATGTTGCTCCCATCAGTTATAGTTCAAATTTAGTAGAGGGTGGTGGCATCAGTGGCACCTCGGATCAAGAGGGCTTGACTGCTTACGGATCGGTTGAAGCAACTGTTTGTGCAGGGTGGTCTTCCTGATTTAACAACGACAGCCACTGAGGGCTTGCCATGCAGACCACAGCGAGGATCTGGTGGATGTTCCTGGACTGCAACTCCCAGAAATCCTGGTCAGCTCAGCTAGTGATGAAAACTTCTGGGAATTGCAGTCCAGGAACATCCGGGGACCCACAGGTTGAGAACCACTGCTCTAGAGCAAAGGCAAACGATGGAAACAAACCTGGAGGGGGGAACGGAGGCCAAAATGGGGGACTTTACTGAGATCTCCAGAAAACGGTAAACAATGCTAGTTCTTTCAGCAAACAAAGAATACCTCCAGGCAAATTCTGTTCCATACCAGGCCCACCATCTATTTAAGAGCTAGCCCATAAATAATGCAAAAGGCTTTATCAAACATTCATAGATATGGACAAATCTATGAACAACACAGGGTGGAAATTTAAAGGAATAAAGACTTCCCAGCGGCTTGTCTCACTCCCCGGTGGCATCTCCTGCGAGTTTATGGCATTTGCCCGGATAAACGAAAATTTAAAAATGCCACAGCAATTCATCACAACAACACTTCCACAAAATCCACCTAACACTCTCCCGGCAATACCTCGCACAAATAAAAGGGCAAAATATAGCCGTCCATATAAATGGCCTGAGAGGTTATAGTAGGTGGTCTGTAGTCGATAATTTATTGTGAGTTGCTGCCTTCATGATCTCATACTAGTAAATTCCCAACCGTGGGCCAGAAATTGCCAAGAGACTCAGATACTTTTTGGGCAGAGAGAGAAAGAGAGTTAGTGAGTTATTTTGATATGTCTGTAAATAAACCAAGTGAGCATCACCAAATTTTCTTCAGCTGAATGAGCGGTGTTCAAACCAAAGGTCAAACTATACAATATAGAGAACATACTACCAGAAGAAAATACTCCTGAAGTGCTGAATATATCTTTTGTTATGAAAATAATATTTGCTATCTGTATTTGCCATCCATCTATCTGTCTGTCTCTCTATTCCATTTATCTATTCATCCATCTATCTGTCTGTCCGTCTATCTGCCAATGGATTTGTGTTTTGACAGGGCAAAACATTATACAGTAAATGCAGAGCCTACTTTCCAGTCTGATTTCTCAGACACTAAGGTTTTCTGAAAGACTGATGCACTTATTGTCTGCTTAGAATGATGGTTTGTGTGGCTGAAAATTTTCTCCTACAAAAGGTGGAGAAACAAACTAGAGGACTAGCTACCCTTGCCTTGATTCCAACCTACAGGGATGACTTGGTGGAGGGAGTGACATTTTTAATATATCTGAAGGGCTGCCATACAGATCTGTCCTCGATCTGTCCTTTTCCGTGTGGTAAAAACCAGAAAAGATTGTGAAGAGCTCCAGAAGGATCTCTCCAAACTGGGGGAATGGGCTGAGAAATGGCAAATGCGTTTTAATGTAGCCAAATGTAAAGTAATGCATATTGGGGCAAAAAATCCAAACTTTATCTATCAACTCATGGGCTCTAAATTATCCGTGATGGATCAGGAAAGAGATCTTGGTGTGTGGGTGGACAACTCCATGAAGGTGTCTCCCCAATGTGTGTCAGCGGTAAAGAAGGCCAATTCCATGCTAGGGATTATCAAAAAGGGCATTGAAAATAAAACAGCCAACATTATAATGCCATTATACAAAACAATAGTAAGACCGCACCTGGAGTATTGTGTACAATTCTGGTCACCGCATCTCAAGAAAGACATAGTGGAACTGGAAAAGGTGGAGAAGAGAGCGACCAAAATGATTCCTGGGCTGGGGCACCTCCCTTATGAGGAAAGGCTAAAACATTTGGGGCTCTTTAGTCTGGAAAGAGGTGCCTGAGGGGGGATATGATTGAGATGTACAAAATAATGCAGGGCATGAGTAAAGTGGATAGAGGGAAGCTCTTCTCCCTCTCCCAAAATACCAGAACTAGGGGACATCCACTCAAATTGAGGGCTGGGAGAGTAAGAACAGACAAAAGAAAATATTTATTTTACCCAGCGTGTTTTTAGTCTGTGGAACTCCCTGCCACAGGATGTGGTGATGGCATCTGGCCTGGATGCCTTCCAAAGGGGATTGGAGTGATTCCTGGAGGAAAAGTCCATCATAGGTTACAAACCATGATGGAGAGGTGTCATCTCCAGGCTTAAAACCAGCGTACTTCAAGGGCCAGATGCAGGGGAGTGGTATCAGGAGACAGAGATCTAGTCTCATGCGCTCCCAAATGCATCTGGTGGGGCCACTGTGAGATAGAGGAAGCTGGACTAGATGGGCCTTTGGCCTGATCCAGCATGGCTCTTCTCATGTTCTTATGTTCTTATCCCAGAGTGCAGGGCGTGTAACAATGGACTCTCCTTATGAGAACCCAGCTTTCAGCTGAATAGCAGGGAAAAACAGTACAACAGTGCAACCAGTGACCTCAAGGGATAGTGAGTGCTCCAGCCCCGGAGGCATTCAAGAGAAATTTGGACAACCACCTACTAGCAGATATCCTGTGATATGTATTCCTGCCTGGAGCAGTGTGTGTGTGTGTGTGGGGGGGGGGGGTTGGACTTGATGGCCTTGTGGGCCCCTTCCAACTTCACTATTCTAGGATTCTGTGCTGTCCGGTCTGCAATGTTCAGAGTGGCTTTGAATCCAGGTAGGGTGGAGGCCCCGGCAGTAAGTAGATTCTGACCACCTACAGACAGACTGGTTATCTGGTTCTGGATGGGGTTTGCACTCCATCTGAAAGGAGAAGAAAACGTCCAAGGTCTACAAAAGCCAACCAAAATTGCAACGGTGGACTTCAGTACATCCAAGTGTACAAGTCCCAGCTTGGGTTTTTTAATGTAATTACTCTATGTGTGACTGCAGCCGTCTTGACTGCCTGGCAAAGCTTTGCAGAGTTCAGTAAAAATATAATAATTACTTTCTGGATGACAACACAGAGTCTGTTTTAATTTCCACCCATATATTTGAGCTCATAACTGTTGCTTTGCTCCAACTCACTGCAACTCTGCACCTTCTCTGAGCTCCTTCTGGTGCTTTTTGCACCTTACGCCTCGAGTCTGTTAGCATTTCCACCCCAGTGAACTGGCAGCTGAGTCAGCAACAGGGCGACTACTAGACTAAGAGCTGTCACCCAAGATTCACCATTCCAATTCTTTTTCTCAAGGAGAGGCCAGGCGACCTGGTGTCACTGGTACAGATTGTGTCGGATAAAGCAGGCCGGAGGCCATGAAAGCTTAACTCCATGATAAATCTGCAAGCCTTTACAACGCCACAAAACACCTTCTGTGCATAACGACTCTCTGTAAGTTAGGCAAATTGACGGCATTTGTCCATATTTGCCAGGCATGTACTGTAAATATTACAGAGCAGCAGCCAAGACCAACCCCCCTCCCCGCCCCCCCCAAATGTTCTCTTTATGACCTAACCTCCTCTCCCCCACTCCCCTTTTCTTGGTCTTCAAACTTCAGAGGAGGCCTCCTTTCTTAACACACAGCCCTCGGATCAGTTGCTCCCGTTCTAGGACAACCCGAAGCCAGACAGAAACACAATCAATTTCCCAAAACAGGCTGATCAAAGGCAGTGCTGCTCTGATTTGGAGGCGGAAGGGCAATAAATGTGTTTATTAGGTTGGGTTTTATGTAACGAGAAAGGCAAAGATTTTCTTTCAGGCAGTGAAAAATCAACACTGCAGCACTGAACAAAAATCTTTCTCCCTCCAGTCACTGCTTATAACTCTTATTCTTACTCTTTCCCTCCCCCCTCCCCCTCTTTCTTTATACAAACCACAAATTCATCGGAGGAGAATCTGATTCCACATTTGCATAACAATTCTGTTCTGGAGAAGGACCATTACTCAAGGGAAGAGGCCGCTCGGGCGTGCAAGAGGCTTCCACCCTCTCTTGTTTCTCTGGCATCTTCAGGTCTGTTTGCCATTGCTATGGATCACCAAGCCCCCTCCAACCTCCGCCAGCTGTACGTGGCTTCTTTTACTGGGATAATCCATTTCATGCTAGATGTTCCTCTTTCCTGACTTAGTTCTTATGGGCTTCTGATATTGCTTCTGACTTAGGAGGAACCCGGACAGAGCTTCATAGAGCTACATGAGATGTTGACAGAGATGCTCGTGGCACAGTGGTTAAACTGCAGTACTGCAGCCAAGACTCTGCTCACGACCTGGGGTTCAATCTCAGGTAGCCGGCTCAAGGTTCACTCAGCCTTCCAGCCTTCTGAGGTTGGTAAAATAAGTACCCAGCTAGCTGGGCGTGGGGGGCAACTTGTCACTTCCATAATTGCTGGTAAGCAGTCCAGAGAGTGTTTGAAGTACTATCGGTGTTATATAAGACACACACATTGGTTCCGCTTTCACTAACCACTTTCTCCATGAGCTTCTGCATCCACACAGGGATTTAGATGCAGGTTTGTCAATTCCTAGCCTGAAAATCCACCTACTTCACTACAGTGGCTCGCACAAAAGCTCCAACCAAACAGGAGTGCCAATCTTTAAGATATCTTAAGGCTTTCTGTTGCTTCTGCCACTGCACACCACTCACGCAGGCCCCTCGCTGAGAAACACTTGCGCACGCCCCCACCGCTCTATTCAGAGCTCACCATGAGGTGGCCAGCAGGAGGTTGATGCCTTAAGGAGGGGAAAAGATGAGTTCTTCACTGGGCGTCCATCTTCTTTGGGTCCTAATGCTGCCAACAGCTCTACGGGGGATTAAAAACCTGAAAGGGGATATTTGTGACCCGCAAGGATGATGCAGACAGCCTCCCTCAGGGAAGGGACCAGAAGGGTGGTGGAGAGCGGCCCATCGGCAGATGACTCAGGCAACCAACTTCTGTGCAATCCTCTCTTGCTTAGAAGGGAAACAGGTGAGAGGCAGATAATTAACCATTTCCCACCACCACCGTTAAATATGACGAACTCCTGAAAAAAAACACAAGCCATCTGTTTTCTTTGCAAACATATGAGGGGTGTGTGTTCTCCCCAAGGAAGGCATTCACACCATTGTTTGGAAACACATGGGGAGTCCTTGGAGGAGCAGGGGAGAGGACAGGGGAGAATCCAAACCATACAGACACTAAGGGCGTTTATACACAACCCCTAAGCTCCGCTGCAAATGGCTCCCAGCTCCGGAGCTTAAAAATGTTTCCCCACCAGCTCAGGAGCTAACAGAAAATTAAGTGCGACCCTGCCCACCTAAGCGCGACCCAGCGCACCTTTCAAGTACCTGCTCTGGGAGAGTGAAAAATTTTGATGC
Organism: Phrynocephalus versicolor; assembly: GCA_023846285.1. NCBI lineage: Eukaryota > Metazoa > Chordata > Lepidosauria > Squamata > Agamidae > Phrynocephalus > Phrynocephalus versicolor. The sequence continues at coordinate 5,055,644 of JAHTLZ010000089.1, read as the reverse complement.
ACAGAGTGCTGGGCTCTCCTCGCTTCTTTTTGTTGTTGTTTTTTTTTGCCTCCCGCCCCTTTAAGAGGAACCAGGAAGTGATGGGGGGGTCGGAGCAACTTCCACAGGCACTCCGGAGGTAAGAGTGCATTCTTTTCTCCCTTTTTTTCTCCCTCCCCTCATGCAGACAGAACAAGGAAGTGCGGAGGGGGTGGGAACGCAGGGAGAGCGACAAACCCTCAAGATCTCTGGTCCGAATTTAAGGGACCAGCGGATCTTAGGGGTCATGTAAAAAGGCCCTTGCCTCGCCTCCTTGAACCAACTCCATGCACATGGATCAACCCCATAACAGGCGAAAGCAGCTCTTCCTCAATTTTAATAGTAAGAAAAACTTCCTAACTGTTAGAGCAGTATGAGAATGGGATCCATGGCCCCAAGAGGTGGTGAGGGCTCCAATGCTGGAGGCCTTCAAGAGAAATCTGGACCACCACCTGGCAAGTATCCTTTGATGTGTCTTCCTGCCTGGAGCCCCAGGGGTTTGGACTTCCCGCTGCTATCCCACAAGCAGGGTGGGCACAGCAGTCTATGCAGAGAAACTAGTAGAAGGAAGACCAGAAGGAAGGAGACTGACGCATCCACATTCCCAATATGGTGTGTGTGTGTGTGTGTGTGTGTGTGTGTGCGCGCGCGCGTGCGCGTGCGTGCATGTGTGTGTGTGTGTGTGTGTGCATTTGAGCCCCTACTGCTTAAAATTACAAGGCATTCAGCAGCGATTCCCTCCCAGATTGGATGTTAATAAAGGGGATTAAAAACAAAGGAAGCCCTGGCTTGCATGGTTCTAGATATAGGGCATCCCTCCAGCATCCGCTGAAAAGGGGTTGGGGGGTGGGGAAGAAGATAGCAGGCATTAATTCTTAAAATTACAGATACTTATCATCAGCAACTACTTGTCCTTCATCTCCTTGCTCTTCTGTTACCTGAAGCCAGATGTCCTCAAGAAAGGCCCTCTCCACGGCGCCTTTGGGAGAAGGCTGGCGAGGGCCAACTAGGGTTGCTTGGGGTGGAGTGAAAGTCCAGGATGCCATTTGGTGCAACCCTCACAGTTGAGGATTGTGAGGATGCCATATCAGAGCACAAGGGACTCAATTTGGTCTGGCTCCTTCTGTTTCAAATCTCCAATATTGTGAAGTGGCTGAAAGCCACTTCAGGATATCGGCAAATTGAGCATATCCTCTGCTCCTTGGTGGAGCATGGACGTGGGCATGTTTTCAACGGGTTCTTCAAGCAAGGCAAAGAAAAACATTTACAAGTGGTGTAGCACATCCACAATGATACAACAGAGTGTATACGGGGAAAGGGGGGGGGAAGACCTGCCTCTGCCCCTCCACCAAGGAGCAGAGGAAACATTCAATTTGCCAATATCCTGAAGTGGTTCACTTATTAAGCCACTTCATGGTATCAGAAATTCAAAAATGGAAGTGAAAGGGAGGACATGTGACTAACTATATATATTTATAAACATAT
>JAHTLZ010000089.1:5007246-5054131 GCA_023846285.1 Phrynocephalus versicolor | reverse complement strand
GCGAGGGCACGCTGGCACGGGACCCTCATAAATTTAAATTCCTTTCAGAAGGAGCCTTGACCACTGGAAGGCTCGCTCTTGCTGCATTCCCAGAGATCACATGTGCAGGAAATGGACCAAAGCAGAAGCCATCCTCTGGTTTGGTGCTTGAAAAAAAGGAGTTTGGAACTGTGCAGCCGTTAAAACAAACAAAATCAAAACAAGACTATGACTGATACCTTCATAGGTTGGTAGTAGAAAAATAAAAAAAGTTGTTGAGCTTTCGAGAGCACAAGCCCTCTTTTTCAAAGCAGGCATAAAAGTCCAAACATGGCAAGGGATGTGATTTGCCAGGAGAGAGTTCTTAAAATTTCGCCTGGCAAGATGGACACCAGGCTTTTTCTTGGAAGGCACAGGGCAGCATGATCCAATGGGGTGGACTTTACAGGCAGATTCAAACCAAGAGCAGCATGGTATGGGCACCTCCCTCTTGCTTACAACTATTGGCTCTTCGAAGCACGGGGCTTCTGGTTGGCCAGAGATGGGTTAGAACAAGAAGTAGGAGGTTAATGCAAAAACACATGATCTCCGGGGGGGGGGGGAATTTAAAAAAAGGCCTACTAGGTAGATCCAATTAAGACCCAACAGAAGGAAGGAAGGAAGGAAGGAAGATGCACGGGGAGAAACAAGGAAGGAAGGAAGGAAGGAAGGAAGGAAGGAAGGAAGGATGGACGACAGCCTCAACGATGTGTTTTTAATCATTTCCACAACCCTTTACTTGAAGGTCACTCTGTCCTTATTTCCCTCACAGTGTGATTCTTCTGTCTGTGCCTGTCTAAGGTCGCCCAGCGGATGACTGTTCTGACTGGCACTTTTCATCAGCTTTTGATTCTTGGCTCTTCCTTGGCCCCTCCTTCTCTCTCCTTCCCTCCCAGCCAGGTCTCACATTCCCTCCCGCACAGACATAGCACTGGCCAGAGGGACAAAGCCAGGTGTCCAGGACGGTTGTTGGGACTGCTGTGTGGCAGGAAGGGGAGTCGGCAGGGGAAGGGATAAAATCACCTCCAATCTTTCCCTCCCTTCTTATCTAGCCCTTCCGCCGCCCGCCCGGTATCAGGTCAGAGCATGGAACTCCATTAACTTTCTCGGTGTGACATGGCTGTCATCAGATGGCATTAGGAGACCCATTTATTTATCTCTGGATGCATTTGTGCCGGCTTATGATTCTGGCACAAGACCAGCCTGGGGGGTTGTACGTGTCACGCGGCTGCCTCTTCTTAGCTCACGGCCTTCTCACACCCCGTCTATAAAAGACACATTCCTTCCACGGCACAGCCCAAGAGTGAAATCTTTATTTATTATTTATTTATTGTCACTTTGCAGAATCATAGAAGAGTAAAGTCAGAAGGGACCTGCAAGGCCTTCAAGTCCAACCCCCTGATCCAAGCAGGAATCCAAATTTTGTAGGTTTTTCTCCCATGAGCATATTGTGGCCGGGGTTATGATCCCTGACCTCTGAAACAACAATAATAAAGACAATAAAATGTTCCATAAAGTCAATTCTTTCTGGGCCTTTCCAGGTATTCTGTATTCAGAAGTGTCTGACCACTCCCTTCTTCTAGGGTTTTTCTGGGAATATGCAGATTCCTTGAGGCTTTTGAAGCTGCCTCTTTCCCCTGAATATGCAGTGGAGAAAATGGACTCCTGACTCACAGCTTAAAAATAAACAAGTAAAACTAAATAAAGCGTATTCAGCTAAATGGGCCAGAGTTGCAACCCTCTTTCATTTGGGTTTTATCTTTTTAAACGGACATCCTCACAGGCAGGAGAGAGGCTCCCACTTTGAAATGTTTGGGGTGAGAGATCCACCTCCCCACGGGTTGCTTCAGATACTCTACAGCACAGGGCAAACCTGTCCTATTTTTATTAGTCTGAACCTCTGTAGTTATTAGTTACTATGTCGGGAACTGCACCCATGTTGCCTCTTCAAATTCATTATTCTTACACCTGACTACTGTATGTTTTAAATGTTCTGGGTTTTACACTGTTCCTCAATATTGTAAGCTGTTTTGGGTGCTTTTCCAAGGGGAAAGGCAGGGTTAAATGAATTCAAAATAAATAAAATATTTCAAGGAGAGACTCCTGCTGCCATCTTACTTAGCCAAGGGCCTTTGTGGTGTCGGTTCAACTCCTTGCAGGCATTTAGGAACCATTTCTATCTAGAATGGTCTCCTCAGAGTTTACCTAACCAATATAGATTCATAGATCCTGCCTCTTCCACCCCACCTACCACCAGAGGTGAATCCCTTCCTTATTGTGTGGAAAGGTGCTTGCCTACGTGCATGGCTTCCTTCCTGTAGGACATGTCCCCTTCTCTCACAGAAAGGCCCCTGGTCTTTGGCTGACTCTCATCTTGGCACAGTCAAGCACAAAACCTGAGAGATGCAACTCACCAGCTGCAGACCAATGCAGCCCTCCTGGTCTTGGGCCGGAAATGCCACAATTCCTGACCCCCCACCCCCACCCCAGCTCAGCTGGGAAAAAGGGAGAGGGAGAATAAACTCAATGCAAGAAGGGGCACTTGGTCCATAGGAACATCCCAGAAAAGTTGAATCAGGTTGCCTGCACCCCAGAGGTCTGCTTCCCATCCACTCTGATATCTTACAGAAGCACAGAATCAAAAAGTTAGAAGGTGCCTGCAAGAGCATTGAGTCCACGCTCAAGGCAGGAATACAAATATGTGTTTTTCTTCCTTAAACCTCCGCCCCATAAACATTCCTAACAAAAAAAACAAGAACAAAACAAAAATACTCCACAAAGTGGATCATTTCTACAATGGTCTATAACACTGTATGAAATAAAGAACTGGGGGAGAGCAGGTGATGAAAGAGGACTGGGTGGCAGAAATCCGTTCCGACGCCACACCGGAGTGCCAATTATATCCCGCCAGGGATGCCTTGAAAGGTGTCTCAGTGACAGCTCTGTTGGTGAAACTGCTTGCAGGCGGCGGCGGGGGGGGGGGACCCTCCCCATGCAGGGAGTTCACCCTGAGAGGAGGTTTTGAAAGATTCCCCCTGAGGGTCCCAAGAAGCTGTCTCAAGACATTGCCCTCCTGCAGAAGTCGCCCCTAGAAAGGCAGCAGCGCCCCCCTCCCCCCCCCCGCCGTCCTCACGTTGGGATCCCGGAGAGTTTGCTCAAGGAAACCATCTACCTGCCCTATCAATCTTTGGGGTGGTGCATCTCTCTCCTTTTTTTTGGGGGGGGGAGGATAATGGGAACATTGTCACCATCTCTATCTCAGCTAGATTACCTCTGGCATTTAGAGAAGTTTTGTAGAGGCGGCGAAAGAAATTGCTTGGAGAAATGTAAACGTGTTTTACTGCCAATTCCTGAAATCTTTGCGAAGTAATATTCTGCTCTAAATCTTGTTTGCTATTATTGCTCTGAATTGTATTTGGCAGAGTAGGGGAGGAGGAATCAGCCGTTTCTCCCTTTTCCTATCCATACGAATTCCAAATAATGTATATAAAAGAAATGAGGAAGAGGGGTGGGGGAGGGGAAGGAGTGCAAGCAAATCTATCAGCTCTATTTTCTTGCTACCTGAAAAACAAAAAACAAACCAACAAAAACAATTCTTAGAACTTTCACACCAAGCAAAACAAAGTGTGCGGCTGATATACTGGCCCATTGATCTCTGGGCCGTTCACAATTTAATTAAGGAAGCCACACGTCTCTGCCTGGCCCTGGCCCTGCAAGCTGGGTCCTCAATTGACCCACCTCCGAAAGATGGAAGGCTCAGTCAAAACCCTGAGCCTAGGACTGAACTCAAATGGTGAGCAGAGTCTTCACTGCAGTACTGCGGCTGAACCACTGCACTGTGTGGGATGGCCAAATGCAGCACCGCAGAAAAGAGGGACTGTGTCTTTTCATGGCCACCTGGACCCAAGGGGGGGGCGGCAATTTCCTGCCTCCATTCACGAAGGCTGTACAGACCAAAATGCCCCAAATCCCCTCCACCCCCGACTCCTCATCCCCAAAAGGAAAACATGGGCGACGAGAAGTGGCAACAGCCAGAAGTCTTTTTATTAAATACATGTGGTGGTTAATGAAAGGAATGAGAAATAATCACCCTTGCAGGATCCAGAGTGGAAGGAATGCAATTTTTCTATGCTGGAAAAAGTGTTGTCAGAGGGAGGACAAGGGTCCCACAAGCAGTTCCACCACCACCACCCCGCCTGCCCCCACCCCAAGTCCCATCCTGCTCTCTTTCAAAGGTTAAATCCAATGCTCCGAAGTAAAGCAGTTTCTACTGCCATTTGGAAAGGGGATGTGGATTTACCTACTCACTAACCCTCCTGCACACACAGTCACTGACTAGCTTTAAATGAATGCCTTCTTTTTAGAGGTGTGTGTGTGTGTGTGTGTGTGTGTGTGTGTGTGTGTGTGTTCATGTGTGTGTGAAGGCTTTTTATTGTAACGGTTCAGGTTAACAACGTTAAACACATTCTAATGACATTTCGATAAGCAGAGATGGGTGTTGCTGCTTTGGGGAAGACAAGGCAATGCAGGCAATCAACGGTGCATTAGCCAAAACACTCAAGGGGAAAAGCTTTCGTCTGTTTTGACGCAAAGGGAAAGAAAAACAACGATTTCCATCCTCTGTGTGTGTGTGTGTGTGTATGCGCGCGCGCACGCGTTTGTGTGTGTAGGGGAGGAGGGTTCTTTCTAAGTGCGGTGAATAAAGCCTACCAGGCAGAGACACAAAGAAGGAGGTGAGCAACAGGTAAAGGCAGCCTGGACAAGCTCCTTTTCACAAGCTGATTCTCTCCAAACAATGGGAGCAGAGAGAGAGAGAGAGAGAGATGTGTTTGCTGGAGAGAATTTTAACTCTGGTTAAGAAAAGGAGGAAGAGCAGAGAGGAATTGATGAGAGGGGCCTGTGTCGGGATTTTTAATTGATTCAAGCCTAGCTGGAGGGCTAGAAGAATACCAAAAAGCAGAGCTGGAGAGGGGGAGGGGAAGGGATAATAATTACTGCAAAGCTGTCTGGAAATGGGAGATTAAAACATCTTCAAAGAACAAAACCTTTATTAAGACCAATGATACCCCCCCCAAAAAAAATATATATTCAAAACTCTTCATGGGACTTCGAAAGCCTCCTTTAAACAGGCAAAATCTGAAGAAACAAAACAAAACACAAAACATTCAGAAATATGTCAAGAGAATGAAACACTGAGTGAAACATCAGTTTTTGCCTGGAATTCTTGGGCAAACATAGCTACCTCCTCCAAAACTACCTCCTGTAAACAAACAAACAAAAAACACCATTAAGATGAAGGTGGGAACGAAGAAGGAAACAAAGAAGTCAGTGGGACTTTAGCAAATGGTCACTACATGCTTCCATTAAGCAAACAAGGAAGGTTGCCCTCAGCCGATGCAACCTCTGGGCCAAGGGAGCCTTGTACGCCTATCTGGGTTTGCATATGGACACATGCAAAAGAGCTAGGTACGTCCTATAAATACAGAGAGAGAGAGAGAGAGAGAGATGGAGAGAGAGAGAGAGAGAGACGCAACACACATGCACACAGTGGGAAAGGGCCGTGTATCTTGCACTCTTAGGGGGCCACCCAGGATGGAAGGCAAAGCTATTGGGGAGCCACCACAGAAGGGCCTCTGCTTTGGTTACTACGGAGGACCTCAGAAGAAGTGCAGAGGTTGGAAGAGGCCAACGTGCAAGTCACGTCTCTCTTTATTTTGGGGGAGAGAACAAGGAGAACTGAAGCTATGCAGCTGTTTGACCACCAGAGAGTAAAGGCTGGTTCCTTGAGAGTCAGGCAGAGACTACCCTCGTTTTGACCCACACCACCACAGAGAGGGGGCAGTTTTAGTGGAAGACATGGAAAGGCAGAACCTTGAGACCTCGCGTGGCATCGGCACTTTGCCCGTCTAGCCCAATTCCAACACCTCCAGCAGGGTTAGGAAAAACCCCTCTCTAGCCTTACCAGGCAATTTCTGGCCTCTCCTGGACCTCTCCCATCGGACCCCCAGCCAGCTCCTGGTCTGGCATTGCTTCTAAATTCAGACAAGATCAGGACAGGTTAGGATGGGAAGGCAACTCCAGGACGGGGTTCCTTGGAGCTGCATTCTGAAGTAAGCATGTGTGTGTGTTTCTGTGCAAGCACACACATGTACATGCATGTACGTGAATTAGAAAGCCATGAGTCCCAAAGAGAATTAGTACTTTCTGATACTGAAAACAAATAAATGGGAGGCTGCCAGGTTTTTGTGTTTTGTTTTGTTTTACTTTTTATCATTGTTGTTCTTGTTCCAACACCCAAGGAGGCCTCTGTACCAGAGCGAAGCAGAGGGGCTTGGAGGTTGGGAAGAAAGAGACAGACAGGGAGAGAGAGAGAGAGAGAGAGGAAAAGTAAAGTACCAGCACCTTCCCCTCCAGCATTCAGCTCCTCAGAATTATGTGTCTTCTTTGCATTCCCCTCAGACCGAAGCAGACAAAGTGAGTCGCCTGGGCTTTGTGTGTTCAAAGATCCATCTCATTTGAGGGAGAAAATCTCAAAGCTGAAACGTACAAGGGTGGTGTCGTGCTCAAAAGTAATTGTGCCGCTGCTTAGGTTTCATAATTCGCACCCCCTGATTAAACACATTATGGTGCTCATCCTCCAGAATGTAATAAGGAACTAGAATTTTACCTATAAGAAGAACAGCTTGCTCAAGGGCTCCAGAGGGAAGGGGCAGAAACCTATGCATTTCGCTCTCTCTCCTGTTTGCATCTGTAGGCCTGCCCCCCCCCCCTGCGCTCCACTCCTGCCTTCGAGAGGGGGTGGTGGGAGCTCTCCTCTTGCCTTAAAAATAGGAATATTAATGGCTTTTCTCTGAAATGGGAATAGGCGGCGGAGGGGCGAGAGTATACAAGATTCTGCAAAACGGAACAGTTGTTTTTACGCATGCCACTCAGTCGCATCTGACTCAGGGCAACTCTAGCAGGGTTTTCAGCGGCCTATATCACTCAGCCGTCTCGTGTCTGGCCGCAAAGCCAGAGAACATGCATTCAGTTCCCTGTTGCGCCTCTTGGGTAGCCTTGGGGCAACTGCCCCGGACCCCCAGGACAACCGCAGAAGAAGGAAAAGGCCAACCACTTCTCGGCATTTTCCACCCAAACCTGAGTTGCCTTCAGTAAAAACTGGCTTAATGACACATGATCAGCAGAGGCTGGATGGCCACCTGTCAGGTGTCCTCTGATGGGGGTTCCTGCACACCAGGGGGTTGGACTAGATGGCCCTGGAGGTCTCTTCCAACTCTTCTATGATTTGATGAAGAGGAGGAGGAGGAGGAGGAGGAATAGAGGAGGAGGATTAATGGGACCTTTAAGATATTGGAGTTGTTTTACCAGTATGACATTCCCAGTGAGTTCCTGTGGCCAAGAGTGGATTCGAAGCCATGTCTTCTAAATCTGAATCTGTCACACTATCCCTACCCCTGCCCCACCTCCTGGCATTAATATTTTCTACCAAGTAAGATACCAAAAATGTTATTTATTCATGCAAGCGCTCCTCTGGGCAGTTAGAGAGTTAAAACCTAATATCCTCATAACAAAATACATTCAGCAAGGTGGCAGGCAATCCACAAGCACATTCATACAAAAAGAGATAGAAAGAACAAGTTAAGAAGTCAAAACTTTTTTTTAATTGGCATTAATAACAAATATTACCAGTATATCAGGATTTAAGGCATGGGGGGTATCCATGACTGAGAAAGAAAAGCAGGAATCAACAAGTTCTTCAGCTCTGGCCAAAGCCTTTGTGGTCATTTCTATTCTCATTTGCTTCCAATACCGGAACTGTCAACCATACAGGTCACACTAGACATTATGGGGATGGTGTGCTATCTCAGGTGGAAACCATGGTCCACGTCCAACAGTGAGATCTTCTTCAGAAATGCATGGCTCGGCAATCAAACTTTGCACCCCAAGCAAATGGAAACTTCCCAGCAATCCATCTCAAAAGGCAGCAGGTGAAATGTGTGATACAAAGGGAAGGAACAATCGCATGCCAGGAGAGACCCAGGTCACCCTGTGTGTAATCACTGAGTATGTCTTGAAAAGAAACACATCATATGCTCTCCTTTGACCCTGAGTTTGACCCTATAGAGAAAATATGAAATAAAAGGAACTTCAGACCTGTGTGTGTGTGTGTGTGCGCGCGTGTGCGCGCGTGCATGTGCATGCCATAAAGTTTCAGGGCACCCTTTGCTCCTTCACTGAAGATGCAATAGGAATACCAAATAATGCAATTTTTCTTCCCTGTCTTAGGATTGCATTACAAGATGGCAATTTTTTCCCCTCCAAGATGTGCTTCCGAGATCAAAAGCTCTAGCTTGGGAGCTGCATGGTATTACACTGAAAAAAATCCCTCTGCTCTTTTTGTTCCCACAGAGGTTTGAAAAATCCAGCAAGCCCGATAAAGAAATTGCTAAAGCGAGACATCCTTCTGTTCTGTATCATTCTGCCACAGAAGCAACAGTGGGGTACAACAACACAACTTATGCCCGAGGCTCGCTCCTTACAGAGAAGTCAGCTGCCCAAATACCCAAGTCTCTCAACAGAAGACAATGATTGCATTTAAAATGTTTTTATATATTGGCTAATTCATTTATTTAAAAAAAAACTTGGAGGGACCCTTGTCTACATTCTCTACAGCAAGGGCTGTGTCTGCAACTGCTTTTGACATGCTGGGGGGGAGGAAGAGGAAGAAATAACCATTCTTGGAAACCCAAAAACTCATTTAAAATTCAGCAGCCTGCTGTGCGCAGACATCGCCAGCCTCGGAGAGGGAAGATTGAACACTCAGCACGGTGGCCTCCCTGCTCATCCATCACTTCTTAATGACCCACCAAGCACATTCCAAAGACGCTGGCCTCCAGCGAAGAGACAAGGGCGGAGGTGTGGGGGGGGGCAGGTTTTCTTTCTCTCCCCTCCCACCCCCACCCCCCAAAGGCCCCAACGGCAACAAACCTTTCTTTTCATAATCCAGCTTCTCTCCTCCGCTCCGTCCCAGGCTGTCCAGGGGCTGCATCACCGTGTGGCTCCCAAACCCATCCTCCCGGTAGCCCTGCTCTGCCCGCAGGGGATTCGCTGCCTCCTCCTCCTCCTCCTCCTCCTCGTAGTCGTAGTCGTCCAGGATGGGGGTCTCGCGGATGGGCATGCCAATGACGGAGGTGTGGGCCTGCAAGCGGGAGGTCCGGAAGCTCTCCCTCCCTTGCGTACCCAGCAGCACCGATGGGATGTAATGGATCTCGTGGGTGGCTTCCGTGCTGGCACTCTTCTGCGGGATCCTGCGCTGCTTGTACCAGCGGCGCTGGGCGTACAGGGCCACCGTGAACACCAGTAGGAGCAGCAGCAGAGCTATCAAGCCACCCTGAAAAATAAACGAGGAAAGGAATAGACTTCAGTCACATTTTCACACCCTCCTCCTCAGTGCAACACCATCCTTGCTGGGCAAACCTTACTTCAACCAGTCACCAACTCCCCGCACCTAGGAATAGAAAGAAGCAGGCAGCACCCTAACCCGAACCCGAACCCTAACCCTAACCTTACTCCAACTAGGCACCGATTCCCCGCACCTAGGAATAGAAAGAAGCAGGCAGCATTTCCCATTGGCTTCAGACATCTACCCAGAGACAGCTCTGTGGGCAAACTGTTCTTCCATAAAAATAAAGTCCCAAAAGCAAAGGAGGAATGGAGACACGCCAGATCCAAGCATTCCCCAAACCAAGAGCTCAATCATTATGGTAGCTGCAATTTGAGCCAAGGTGATTATGGTGGCCCTTTTCAGGCTGGCCCAGGGAAAGAATGCTCAGGGGTGGTTTCCCGTCTTCCCTTCTTCCATGACCAAATAAATACCTAGACCACTGAGCTGCCACTGAGCCAGCTTAAGGTGAGGGGAGCCCTGAGCAATTTCCAACCCACCGAGACTGGGACACATTTGGATTCAGCACTCCTTGGGCCGGACCACAGTGCCTTAAGAAGCCAGCCCTGGGAACAGGAAGCACCAGGATTTGATCAACACCGTATAAAATGTGAACATACATGCCATCACTTGAGCATGCGAGAGCGTAGACACCTTACAGAGATTTAGACACCCATATGAATTTGACAGCTGTCTACAGAGCTCAGCGAGTTAGGAAAAAATGGCTGTGGAGCCAACGGTTTCCCAGGCTTATTAGCAGAGGCTGGTTTGTAACATCTCAGAACACCAGATTTCAACAAACCACATCAAGGCTTGTAATAGCACAAAGTTACAATCTCCACCACCCCCTTCCCTCCTTGAAAACACATCAACAACACTTGTAGCACTCAACACAAGCATTTAGTGTTTGCTTAGGCAAAAAGTGAAACAAGTAGTCTTCTATGAAATCAGTCCAGAGTTCCTATTGGGAAAATTGGCCATGGTATAGAAATATAAAAAATAAATAATAAATAAATTAATTATTTAATTTAACTGTAGCTTGGAGGGCATGGGTTTTATGACATAATAGCTACAAAAATGAGCATGTTCTAAGATAAAACACATCTAAATCATGCATATGCATTTCTGTGTATGTTTCAAAACTTGCAGGATTCCACTGCAATGAAAGAGAAAACAGGCCTTTGTGAAGGAATACGGGTAGAACTGTCACTGCTTAGTATGGTCTGGACACTGCCAGGAGGAATTACCTCCACCTTCCCTCCCTTCCTAAATTCCAGCTGGTGTTTCTAGAATCGCCTCTTGCCTATATAATTATTGAACAAACAGGTAACCCAGACAGTGAATTGAACCAGTACCAAATCAATAAAATCATAGAATCTTAAGAGTTGGAAGAGACCTCAAAGGCCATCCAGTTCAACCCCCTGCCATGGAGGAAACCCCATCAAAGTACCCTTGACAGATGGCCATCCAGCCTCTGCTTGAAAACCTCCAAAGAAGAAGACTCCACCACCCTCTTTGGGCCAGCATCTCCCACTGCTAAACAGCTCATGAAGTTCTTCCCAATGTTCAAATGGAATCTCTTTTCCTGTAGTTTGAAACCACTGCCCCAAGTCCTAGTCTCTGAAGCCAAACAAACCTGTGAAGAAAACAAACCTGTGTGCTACAGGTGATGGTGAATTAAAATATGACTCCAGTCAATGAAGGACTCATGGCTAACAAAGCTGTTTGGATGAGCAGGGAAACGTTTTAATCTCATAGGAACAGAAGTCCAGTTGCCAGGACTCCGCTTCCAGACTCATGGCAAACTGTTTTGTATGCTGCTCAGTTGGGCAACAGTGTACCCATTTGCTGTGTCAGCAATTTACGACTTGATGCATTACACCTTGTGGAAATCACACAACCACTTCCTCTAAACTGGAGATGGGGGTTGACTTTCATTTCTGGAAAACAGCAGCAGTTGGCTCCCTTTCAAAATTTGTACATTCCTGGAGGCAGTTTCTAAGCCAGGGGTTCCCAACCTTGGGGTCTGCAGATGTTCTTGTGACTAAAAATCCCATCAGCCTTCACCACTAGCTGTGCCGTCCAATATGTTCTTGGGAGTTCCAGTCCAAGAACATCTGGGTTGGGAGCCACTGGTCTATGCAACTGCCTGCACCAGTCCGGATCCCCTGGCAACAGCCATCAAATGCTGCATATGCTTAGTAACTCAAGCGAACATTCGGTCTTCAGCTATTGAGACTCTATAGAGAATACAAAAAATATACAGCCTACATTCCTTCAGCAATTCAATAGTTAGCCAATCGGAAAACTGTGCTTTATTTGTTCCATGCTTAAAACCAGGGCACTTCAAGGGCCAGATGCTGGGGAGTGGTATCAGGAGACAGATATCTAGTCTCGTGCGCTCCAGGTGCATCTGGTGGGGCCACTGTGAGATACAGGAAGTTGGACTAGATGTGCCTTTGGCCTGATCCAGCAGGGCTCTTCTTATGTTCTTATGTTAACATAAGCTTCCTAATCTTACTTTCTCCTGCAATTCCTCTTCTTACTGTTTCTGAACAGATTGCTATTGGGGTTGAGAGGGACTATAAAAGGATTCCTCATTTTGGAAAATCTTATTCGAGTCAGAACATTCCTGAATGCTCAGCGGCACCCTCATTTGATCCTATAATTGACACTGACACATTCACACTCATACACACTCACTCACCCACACCCAGAGACAGACACACACAGAGAGAGAGAGAGAGGAAGTAGAATAACTTTCTTTGCTCCACCAGAAGTAGAGTTACTGCAACTGGACTTCTTTTCTTTTCTTATGACAAAGCTGTTTGGATGAGTAGTGAAACCTTTCAATCTCAGAGAAGTCCAGTTGCCATGACTCAGTTTCCGGATGACCTCACCTGAATGACTGAGAATCCTCACAGACATATTTCTTTACTCAACATTCCACATTTAAGAAAACTTCAGTAGCCACTCAGACTACATTGCTTGCTCCAAAATGATTACAGTATTTTTCTGTGCCAGAGACTTTCCCCCCTAAAATTGTTCAACTAAAAATTGGGGGTCATCTTACATACAGAAGTAAGCTGAGATAGAACCTGTAATTTTGAATTAGAAAGGTGGTGTTCATCTTATACATGGATGCATCTTATACACAGAAAAATAAGGGTAATTATCTTTATCATTTAGTGGTAAATAGAACAGTGTTTGGAGCCAACTTCCTTCCTCTATCCATCCATCCATTATAAGAAGATAAGAACATAAGAAGAGCCTGCTTGATCAGGCCAAAGGCCCATCTAGTCCAGCTTCCTGGATCTCACAGTGGCCCTACCAGATGCCTCTGGGAGCGCATGAGACTAGATATCTGTCTCCTGATACCACTCCCCTGCATCTGGCCCTTGAAGTACCCTGGTTTTAAGCCTGGAGATGACACATCTCCATCATGGTTTGTGACCTGTGATGGACTTTTCCTCCAGGAATCTGTCCAAAGCCCTTTTGAAGGCATCCAGGCCAGAGGCCATCGCCACCTCCTGTGGCAGGGAGTCCCACAGACTAACAACACATTGGGTATATATACACATATATATACGCCTCTCCCCTCAGTTCCTTTCAGCTCCCATCTTCCAGCAGCAAGTTCAGTGCCAGCAGTCTGCAGTTAAAAGTAAGGGATTGCATATATGTATATTAACATTAAAAGGCTTTTTAAATATATATATATATATATATAAAACAATATCCTGTGATGTGGACTCCCATATATGAGACCCTTTCCAGGATTTTCTAGGTAAAGAATCCTCAAAACTAGTTTCCTGTTTCTTTCTTCTGTGGCGAGAGCCGTGGGGTCCCTGTACATCTTTTTTGCCCAAGGCTCTTCTCCCAGGAGACCCAGTGGGGGAACTGAACTCCCAGTGCCTGGCTCTGCTGCCAGAGACCTAATGGGCTGAGCTCTCCAGCCAGCTGCAGCAACCTACATACGGCCGTGGGTGGGGGGTGGGGGGTGGGGAATCTTGCTCAAAAGTCAGGCTTTGGAGGCATGCAGGATGGAGTATCCTAATCTGCTTCTCCTGCAAAACTGACCAATCAAAAAAGGCAGAGAGAGTGAAAGGGGGCAGGAAGCAGATAAAATGGGAATAAACGTTCCCTGTGACAATATGTCAATTCCCAAACTGATTATTATTTCATTCTCAGGGCTTTTTTCCTCCCAATATTCCCAAACAATGGCCACATCCAGGAGGGATTTAGTATTCTAAGGCTGGATTTATAATACTCTGTTCTGCAGTGATAAGAAGATGGGCTTTTAATCCTCCATGCTGTGAACATGCATATTCCACCCTCTAATAGTTTCTCTCTCTCTCTCTCTCTCTCTCTCTCTCTCTCTCTCTCTGTGTGTGTGTGTGTGTGTGTGTGTGTGTGTGTGTGTGTCCACTTTCTGATGCATTCCAGCTTTGTGAATATCTGGAAGGAAAGAGAAGGCAAAGACTATGAAAATGCAATGCCCCAAGGATGTTTCCAGAAGGGATTCTAGAACACAGACTCCTCTCCTTGCAGTATCTAGAACCATACCCACCAGAAGAGCAGAATAGAATATATTTCTTCATTTGGGGGCGGGGGGGGCAAAACTAGAATCAAGGAGCACAAAGCCACCTGGAGTGCTGGGCTGATTGATCCAAAATGCAAATGTCCCTTTTCCTGCTTTGCTTTTTAAATCAAAATATTACAAAGGCTGAATCAGCACAACTTGAATGCTGGGAAGGGGGTGTTCCACCTTTGGGAGGGGAGGGAGGAGAAATGAAGTAACACACCAAAAGGGTCGACGTAAGCTGTGCCTGAGTGTGGGAGGGGGCCTGCCAAAGCTCAGCATGTGTGGTGCAGGCGACCGCGTCAGGATCATTTTCAAACGGCAACCCTTGCCTTGTGCTTCCTCACAGTGTATTGATTCAATGGACCAAAGAAAACACTGATAACAGAGAGGAACAAGTGAGATGCAAGAGGACCTCCAAATCTGCAGGAAATTGGTTCTGCCCCCACCCGCCTCAGTGGATACTGAAATCTGTGGATAATAGTGAATGCTAAATTAATAGTTTAGTAAAGGAGGGGAACCAGAAACAAATATTTTAGCATGCATTACCATAATTGCACACTAGAGGGCACCAGATGTCATTCTATGTATAATATTTTCATTAATTTATGTGTATAAGTGAAACCGCAGATAGGTGTCCTTCCCCCAATGGGATTTCATTGAAATTACAGCATGTGCCTTGAAATTACAGTGTGATGCGGCGGTCAGAAAAGCCAATGCGATTCTTGGTTGCATCAACAGAAGTGATCATACCACTGTGTTCTGCTCTGGTCAGACCCCCGCCTGGAGTACTGTGTCCAGTTCTGTGTGCCTCAATTTAAAAAGGATGTTGACAACCTCGAGCGGGTGCAGAGGAGGGCGACCAGGATGGTTGGAGGTCTGGAGGAAATGTCTTATGAGGAACGGCTTAGGGAACTGGGAATGTTTAGCCTCTCTAAAAGAAGGCTGAGGGGGGATATGATAGCTATGTTTAAATATTTGAAAGGATGTCATATTGAAGAGGGAACAGGTTTGTTTTCCATGGCTTCAGAGACTAGGACTCGGGGCAATAGTTTCAAACTACAGGAAAAGAGATTCCATTTGAACCTTAGGAAGAACTTCATGACAGTTAGAGTTTTTCGGCAGTGGAAGATGCTGCCCCAAAGGAGGGTGGTGGAGTCTCCTTCTTTGGAGGTTTTTAATCAAAGGCTGGATGGCCATCTGTCGGAAATATTGTGATGGGGTTCCTGCATGCCAGGGGGTTGGACTCGATGGCCCTTGAGGTCTCTTCCAACTCTATGATTCTATGATTCTATGGTAAACAAATCTGAAGGTTAACAGTAACCAAGCACTTAATGTAAGCACCCATGTTGAGGGAAATGGTGTTCTGTGATACAAAGACATTTTCCATCAGTAGGAGCATGTATGGATGTGGGGGGGGGATGCTAGACATATTGCAGTAAGGACTCACATATTCATGGTTTCACTTATCCACACACTAAAACTATGATACATAGCATGACATATGACAACCTGATTGGCCACTTCTGAATACACAATTAATTAGTGGTATGGCAAAAGAAGGTGGATTCAACATTGACTAATTGCTATCATAGGGTTAGAGCTGTCAGTTCTAATTAGTAGACCAAAGATGGCTGCTAGCTGCTGTTGTCCAATAACATCTGGGAGGACCACAAGTTGTTCATCCATAGTCGAGATCTATGGTTGCTATGCTTGGCTCCCCAGATGTTCTTTGACTAAAAGTCCCAGGAGCTGTTGTGAGTTTTTCGGGCTGTTGAGGAAAATGATGTTCTGTGATACACAGACATTTGTCTGGGGTATAGAGTGAGTAAGACTGTGGGGTTTTAAAGTTGTGGGAAAGAGGAAACTTGTCCTATTCAGGAGAATAGATGTTAGTCATTGTGATGGAGGGATTAAGAAGTTTCACTGCAATCAGTGGTGCCAGAGATCCTTCTCTGCAGTTGATGGGTGTTGTTAGCTGTTCTCTATTGTGTGAACCCATCACTGTTGCTTGTGGCTGAATGGGACTCATTGAGCGTTGACCTTTTTGCACTCTGCAGTTTTTAGTACTGGAAGCCTGGCTTTGTTGATTTTTTTCTCTTTTTTGTTGAAAGTGTGCTTATGTTTGTGGATTTCAATAGCTTCCATCTGACATAGTGATTGGTAGTATTGTCCAGTATCTGTGTGGTAGTGTGTCCTGGAAGAGGATTTCATGTCCAGTTTGTTTCAGGGTGTGTTCACCAACTGCTGATTTTTCTGGTTGTTTTAGTCTGCAGTGTCTTTCATGTTCTTTGATTCTAGTCTGGATGCTGCGCTTTGTGGTCCCAATATATACCTGGCCACAACTACAAGGTATTTGGTAAACTCCTGCAGTGGTAAGTGGGTTCCCTTTGTTCTTTGCTGACTGTAGTATCTGTTGTATTTTTGTGGTGGGTCTAAATACTGTTTGTAGGTTGCATTTTTTCCTACACTTTGTCCATGCAGTCTTTGACTCCTTTTATGTATGGCAGAAATACTGTGTTTGTTGGGGCTGTTTTTCTTCTTCAGTTTGGTATTGCTTTTTCAGTTTGGTGGTTCTTTTGATTTCATTCTTGGAATAGCCATTTGCCTGTAGGGCCCGAGTCAGGTGGCTGAGTTCAGTGTTGAGTTTTGGTTTGTGCAGTCTATAAGTGTTTTTATTATGCCTCTTTTTTGTTGCGGGTGGTGGTTGAAATTTTTATGTAGGTACCAGTCTGTGTGGGTGGGCTTTCCTGTAGACCTTGTGTCCTAATTGGAGGTCCGGTTTGTGTATGACCATGAGATCTAAGAATGTGGGAGTTTCCCCTCTATTTCTTTTTCCACAGTGAATTGTATATTTGGGTGGATATTGTTGAGTTAGTTTAGAAATTCTTCCAGTTTATCTTCATCGTGGCTCCAAATTAGTAATGTGTCATCCACGTATCAGAACCAGACTGTGGGTGCAAAGGGTGCCACATCCAGAGCTTGTTTTTGAAATGTTTTCTATTACCCGGCTGAGGGAGCTCCCCATGTCAACTCCATCTGTCTCTGGATGTGGCAACCTTTGCACTCACAGTCTGGTTCTGATACATGGATGACACATTCGTAATTTGGAGCCCAGAGCAGAGAGAGAACTCCTAGTTCCCTGAGCTCTTTGCCCTCTGAAGATGCCAGCCACAGTCTGGTGAAATGTCAGGAAGACAAACTTCCAGAACACAGCAAAAAAAAAAAAAACAAAAAACAAAAAAAAAACCCTCACAACAACTATCAGATCCCAACCCTGGGTCCCCAGATGCACTTGGACTAAAAATCCATGGCGGGGATCTGATTGATCCATGGCCGGGATTGATATAAACCATCCAGAGTGACCTTTGTTGCTAGATGTGAGGTAAATAGGTAAATAAATAAACAAACAAACTCCAGACTCTTAGTGGTATGCAGCACTGATAAGAATGAGGGTGGCTTCTAAGTCCCTGTCCTCCCAGAAAGAAGAGCGAAGGAAGACAAGTGGGTCACAGTCCTTGTTCCATTCAAGAATTTGTGTGTGTGTGTGTGTGTTGTGTCGTTACAGTCGTGACCGACTCTACGTGACTCCATGTCCATGGAGTTTTCTTGGCAGGAGTACTGGAGTGGCTTGCCAGTTCCTACTCCAGGCGCCTACAGCACCTGGTATTCCCTGGTGGTCTCCCTGGTGGACCCTGCTTAGCTTCCGAAATCAAGTGAGATCGGATGTGCTTAGGGCATCTAGGCAGCTCATTCAAGAATTTAGGGAAGAGGTATGGGCAGACGGGTATCCTCAGGTACCCTCCCACTCAGAGTTCCCAGGTATTGTTCAACTACAAATCCCAGAGTGCCTGACGAGTTCTGAGCAGTTTCCTGGTGTTGTTCAATTACAAATCCCAGAATGCCCGACCAACCTCAAACCCTAGAAGGCAAAGCGTGCCAACATCTGGCCATCCAAGACCAGGTTTTAAACCAGGTATATTAACCCCAATCTATTCCTGGAGTCTCTTCGCCCAGGTAACAGGGAGCTCCATCAGCAACTAATTAAAACTTTTTGCATAATGATAGTGACACAGAGTTAAATGGAAAACTTTGATCTTTGAAACACACTTACAACCTCCCTTCCCTAACAGCAGATTTTGCTAAATAATTCAAGGCCTGTTTCGCTGGGGCTTCTCGGCTTCCAGTTGCCAGGCCTTCTCATTCTTGTTAGTTAATTAAGAGGGCAAAATGGTTTTAATCTTCTATCCTGCGTACCCCACGACTAAGTGTTAAGAAATTCTTCCTTCCCTCAAGGTGGTGCCTGCTGGTCAAAGAAGCCTGCTGAGATGTCATGTGTTGTTTACTCCTCTTTTACAGGTCATTAATGATGATTAATCAGGGACAGGGGGTGCCAATCTCTGCCTGGATCCTCCCAAACATTGGTGCATTGTCATTCATCATCTACTCCACTGTATTCATGTCATTTCTGAAGGCTCTGAGAGCTCAGGGTGAGCCAGCCCATAAAAAGGAAAACATAGGAAGGAACGGTTCTTCCTAGGCTCCATCAAGAGGGGGGACAGCATCAAGATCACGGGAAGTGATAGCACCACTCTATACTGCCCTGGTGATGCCACATTTGGAATGCAGTGTCCAGATCTGGTCACCACAATACAAAGAAGACACACAGAGTCCCTGGGAAATGCGCAGAGAAGAGCAACAAAGATGATAAGGGGACCAGAGGCTAAATCGCATGAGGAACAACTAAAAGAACTGGGCACGCTTAGCTTGACCAAGAGAAGAGAGAGAGGAGACATCATAGCAGTCTCCCAGTACCTGAAGGGTTGCCACAGGGAAGAGGGCATGCATTTATTCTCATTGGCACCTGAGGGTATGACAAGAACCAATAGGTGGAAACTCATCCAAGGGAGAGCCAACCTGGAAATCAGGAGACACTGCCTGGCGGTGAGAGCAGCTTGCCTCCCAATGTTGTGGATGCCCCATCACTGGAGGTTTTCAAAAACAACAACGAGAGAAAGAAGATCACCGGCGGGAGCATGCCAGAATGGGCTGCGGTGATCGCGTCTGCTTCCTTCAGGGACGGGATTTTGCCCGATTGCCTGAAGGACACTGTGATCTGGCCCATTCTTAAAAGACCTGGCTTGGCTGCCGATGACTTGTCTAGTTATCGGCTGGTAGCCAATGTTCCCTTTTGGGGCAAGGTAATTGAGCGAGTTGCCGCGGTTAGGCTCCAGTCGTTCCTGGAGGAAGATCGTGTCCTGGACCCTTTCCAGTCTGGGTTCAGGCCCTGGCATGGGACTGAGACTGCCTTGGTCGAGTTGCATGATGACCTATTGAGGGGGGCCGACAGGGGTTGCTCTACCCTGCTGGTCCTCCTCGATCTGTCAGTGGCCTTTTATACCGTCAACCACGGTATCCTCCTGGGCAGGTTGTCTGTGGTGGGTATTGGGGGCCCTGCCTTGTGCTGGATCCAGTCCCTTCTCGGTGGCCGTGCCCAGAGAGTAGAGGTGGGGGGTGTTTTGTTGGCCCCATGGACTCTCTCTTGTGGGGTGCCCCAGGGGTCGGCGATATCTCCTATTCTCTTTAACATCTATATCAGGCCGCTGGCTGAGGTCATTCAGAGTTTTGGAGTTTGCTGTCATCAGTACGCTGATGACACGCAGCTCTATCTCTCCTTTTCCACCTCTGCAACCGAGGCTGTGAACGTCCTGTACCGCTGCCTGGATGCAGTCGTGGAGTGGACCAGGACTAACAGCTCAGGCTCAACCCCAGGAAGATGGAGGTGCTGTTCCCTGGGGGGGGGTCCCTGGATGGGTACAGTGGCCCTCTCCCCAGTCTGGAGGGATTGACCCTTCAGCTGGCGGACTGGGTGAGGAGTCTGGGCATTGTCCCAGACCCAGCTCTGTCCCTGGAAGCCCAGGTGGCGGCAGTGTTCAGCGCAGCCTTTTATCAGCTTAGGCTAATTGCCCAGATTCACCAGTACCTAGATGTGGACTCCCTTAGGATGGTTGTGCAGGCGCTGGTGATCTCAAGAATTGATTACTGTAACGCTCTCTACATGGGGCTTCCCTTGACCCTTATTCGGCGTTTGCAGCGGGTGCAGAATGTGGCGGCCAGGCTGGTGGTAGGGGCAAGCAGGTATGCCTGCATCACACCCATCCTGGCTTGCCTGCATTGGTTGCCCGTTGCATCCTGCATAAGGTTCAAGGTAATGGTTTTGGTAAGGAATTTTCTGACTGATAGGCCACAGTCAGTAAGGATGGGATCCCACCATTCTTCTACTCTTGTATCAAGTACAGGAGCTCCTCAGGGTTGTGTGCTAAGCCCCTTCCTCTACTCCTTGTACACACATGATTGCACCCCACTGTATAACTCCAACACAATCATCAAATTTGCAGATGATACAACAGTGGTGGGGCTCATTAGTAAGAATGATGAGTCTGCTTATAGGAAAGAAGTGCAAGGGTTGACTCAGTGGTGTAAAGAAAACAATCTTATACTTAACACCAAAAAAACTAAAGAACTTATAATTGATTTCAGGAGGAAGAAAGATGTACATTTAACATTGTACATAAATGGTGAGGAGGTGGAGAGGGTTGGTAGCTTTAAATATCTGGGCACTTACATCTCAGAGGACCTCTCATGGAGTGCAAACACCAATATGGTTGTGAAGAAGGCACAGAAGAGGCTGTATTTCCTGAGAATGCTCAGGAAGATGAATTTATCTCAGCATCTACTTCTGTCTTACTATCACAGCACCATTGAGAATGTCCTAACTTATGGCATGCTATCATGGTATGGGAGCAGCTCTGTAGCGGACAAAAAAGCTCTACAGAGAATAATTAAAATTGCCCAGAATGTTACCGGGTTCCAGCTACCAACCCTGGATGACATCTTCACATCTCGCTGTTTGAGGAAGTCACACAACATTCTGAGGGACTCTACTCATCCTGCTCACAATTTCTTTGAACTGTTGCCTTCTGGCAGAAGATACAGAACAATTAAAACTCGGACCACACGTCTTCTGAACAGTTTTTATCCCAGAGCTATAATTGCACTTAATAATGAACTCAAGAACCACCAGCAGTGAGCACTTGGACAGGATTACCTAGTCTGTTGTGTAGATGCTTGTGTTTTTAGTGGTGGGTGGGTGGGTGGGGGAGTGTTCAGGGATTTTTATGTGTGTGTGTGGAAGGGTTTTTTTTTAATGTGTGTGAGAGTGTTTGGAGATTTGTGTGTGTGTGTGTGTTGAATCTGGTCTCTGGGTGTCTGAATTTCGTTGTATGTGTATTCTGTGTATATACACACAATGACAATAAAATTATTATTATTACAAAACCCTCCATGGCCTGGGACCTGTCTATCTGGCAGAGCGGATCTCCCAGAGAGCAATCTCGTCCTGACCAACCAGAACCTTGGTATCCCTTTCACTCCGAGCGGCCAAACCGAGAGAGGCCCAAAGGGTTTCTACCTGGAACCAGGGCTTTTCGGAGGCAGCACCGGCATACTGGAATGAACCGCCAATGGAGATGAGGCTGGCGGAGTCGCTGTCAGCCTTTAGAAGGGCTTTAAAGACCTGGCTCTTCAGGGAATGCTTTGGGGACCTCTGAGCTTGTGATTTTGTTTGGTGGTTTACTGCTAGCACCAGTCTTCCTTGCCGGAGTTGTCTGTAGTGCTATTGTCCACTTTAATTATTTTTGAACCTTTATATTAGCATTATTGTAGTTATTGGTATTTATTCTATTTTATTTTTTCCTGTATTTGTATTGTGATGGGGATGTTTTTGTAGCTATGGACAGTTGCTGTTATTTGTAACATGTTGTACACCGCCCAGAGTTCCTGTGAGAAAATCGGGTGGTCAATAAGTTTATAAATAAATAAATAAATAAATAAATAAATAAATAAATAAATAAATAAATAAATAAATAAATAGGAAGAAAGAAAGAACTGGGCAGCCCTCTGTCTGGGATGGCATGAGGTCTCCTGCCTGGAGCAGGGGGTTAGACTAGAAGACCTCCAAGGTCCCTTCTCACCCTACGATGATTCTATGATTCTACCTCACCATTACCTGCTAAAATATAAAGTGTGAGGTTGAGCAACTGGCTTCTCTTCCACCTCGATGTGGTCCAGGAAAAAAAAGCTGAAGGGGTGAAGAGGGGGACATTTCCAGCAGTTAAGAGATTCAAGAACTATTTTTCAGTTATGTGACAATGACTTATAGGTTGTGCATAAGCCAGCAAGCAAATAAAGGTACTATTTAGCACATTTTAGGTTTCCTTTAGTTCAATTTTACTGTTAACTTGTTTTAAATTGTTTTAAAGTGGTTTTATGGATTGCTCCCTTACCCTGAGATCTGCTGACATAAGGCAGGCTAGAATATGCATGAATATTCAGAACTGTGTCTCATATTTAACTGTGGGATTGTTAAATATGGGACACTCTTCTAAAACTATCCCCTAATCATGCTAGTTTTAGAAGAGGCACCTATGTTAGTTTGTGTAAGCATATCAGACAAAAGCCATACAAAAATAAAATAATAACATAATAAAAGACAACTTTGTGGCATCTGTTCCAATTTAATGTAAGCTCTCAGGGATATTCCAAGAAAGCTTACATGTTCCTGTTTTTGATTTTCCATTTGTTTTTATCTGCTACTTGGGCAAGACGCTAGATCAGTGGTTGCGAACCTTCGGCACTCCATAAGTTTTGGACCACAACTCCCAAAAATCCAAACCTGTATTGCCAATGACCAGGGACTGTGGGAGTGGTGGTCCCAAACATCTGGAGTGCCAAAGGTTCACCAGCACTACTCTAGATCAATAGTTCAGAGCCTTGGGTCCCTAGATGTTCTTGTGATGCAACCCCCAGAACTCCTGGCCAGCACAGCTAGTGGCAAAGGCTTCTGGGAGCTTCAGTCCAAGAACACCTGGGGACTGAAAGTTAGGAAGCACAAATCTATGTAAATAGACCCAGAAGCACCACATAAATGTGGCAAGTCCAGCTACAACATAAAACTCTTCTAACACAGAATTGACAGCATTGCAGTTGGGGGCCCTGCTTCCAACATCACTTGTTTCCTTCTGACGGCTTCTCCTAAAATACCTGAGAATTACCTACGGTCCTTTGACAGAAGGGTTTCATCCTTCCCCTGAAAAGGCTAGATGGGACAATGGATTTTCAATACTTTAAAGCTAGGTTGTGTCTCAAAGGGAAGAGTCTCATCAGTTCTTTCCTTCTCTCTCTCTCTCTCTCTCTCCTCCCCCCTTTTTTAAAGGAGGGCAACGTCTTTTGCAAAATGTATATTATGTATGTCTTTATTGGGTACTAGACCAACCATTATACACAAAGGGCATAAATTTAACAGCAGGTACAAGCCCTACCAAGATATGGAATATGCACAAGAGGGCAGAGTTACAGTTGCTGTGGGGACTCTGAGTTTAAAGCCTGGGACTTCCTGTGCATAAAAATAATCAGAGAGAAGAAATGTTCAATTTCCATACATCTATGTATGCTCAGTGTAAAACTGAATTTCACTTAGCCTTTTTAAGGAAAGGGAGGAGACAGAAGGGGAGCGGTAAAGAAGAAGAGCAGGAGGATGAGAATGGAAGAAGACCCGTCTGCCAGGAAGATCTTCGGTCGGAGCAATATGTGCAGAACCAAGTTCTGCCAAGTGCCCTCTTGAATCATCTCAAGGCCGGGCCTGGCAACGGACGGAGAGCGTAAGGGAAGTAGTGCAAAGCCACGGGGAAGGACGGGGAGGGGGGGCACTCGCACCATACCCCAGGTCTCACCCACGTCCACATTCCAGGTACTAATCAAAGCATCTTCAGTCGATTGAAAAGCCCTCAAGGGGCCAACGAGGTCCGCTGAAACCAGATGGGACACAGGCTAGTTACCCAACTATTATCTAGTCAGCTGGAGAGGTGCTACCCAAGCAGACACAAACTCACAGCCACCCTGATGGGGCCTTCAAGGTAAGTGAAATCTTTAAGGCTTGGTTTGGCCAGTTCCATGTCCCCAGGGGGCTTCTATCGCTGAGTGGGGACTTGAACCCAGGGCTCCTGAGTCCGAGCCCCTCTCTCTGTCCACTGCACCGCACTGGGTTTCATCTACCAATGCTTAAAACTCAGTTCTGCGGCTTTTCCATATGATGCTCTAACAATAACAATACCCTCAATTTCAAAAGGACATTGACAACCTCGAGCGCGTCCAGAGGGCGACCAAGATGATTGAGGGTCTGGAAGAAATTACTTATGAGGAGCGGCTTAGGGAACTGGGAATGTTTTGCCTTACAAAAAGAAGGCTGACAGGGAATCTTATAGCTATGTTTAAATATTTGAAAGGATGTCATATTAAAGAGGTAACAGGTTTGTTTTCCATGGCTTCAGAGACTAGGACTCGGGGCAAATTATGGTTTCAAACTACAGGAAAAGAGATTCAATTTAAACATAGATCTTTCCGGCAGTGGAAGATGCTGCCACAAAGGAGGGTGGTGGAGTCTCCTTCTTTGGAGGTTTTAAGCAGAGGCTGGATGGCCATCTGTCGGGTGTCCTGTGATGGGGGCTTCTTGCATGGCAAGGGGTTGGACCAGATGGCCCTTGAGGTCTCTTCCAACTCTAAGATTCTATGTTTAAATATTTGAAATGATGACATATCATCTGATTTGTTTTCCATGGCTTCAGAGACTAGGACTCAGGGCAAAGGTTTCAAACTGCAGGAAAAGAGATTCCATGTAAACATTAGGAAGAATTTCCTGATGGTTAGAGCTGTTTGGCAGTGGAATATGTTGCCCCAAAGGATAGTGGTGGAGTATCATTCCTTGGAGGTTTTTAAGCAGAGGCTGGATGGCCATCTGTTGGGAGCACTGGGATGGTGGGGTTCCTGCATGGCAGGGGGTTGGACTGGATGGCCCTTGAAGTCTCTTCCAACTCTATGATTCTAATTCTAATTCTAATTCTAACAACAACAAAAAGTTAACTTATCTGCCAAGATTAGGCAAAGGGGTATCCAGAGTGGTATGGGATAGATTGGTGGAATAGTGCTCTGGTAATTTGTTGGCACATAATTACCAAACTAAACAAAGTATTTATTTATTTATCTATCTATTTATTTTGAATATTTGTTTACCACGCCTTTCTCCTTGGAAAAGGATCCAAGGTGGCTTGCAATATTGAAGGACAATATACAACCCAGAATATTTAAGACATATTCAAGTTTATGAACAATGAAGTATGCAGATACCAGATTTTTTAAATTATTTTTTTTTAAAAAAATTCTTTTAAAAAATCAGTTTGCTAGTAAAATCTGGCAACATGCCACCAAAACAGGCTGTTTACATCAATGAGGACACCATTTGTTGGAAGTGGATTTAGAGTGGATTGCAAAAGGAAATCCTTAACTATATTCCATTACAAGCCTCTTCCCCTGGTTTCACTTCCTTTGAAACAAATCAATCAATCTTTGCTTTATCATTCAAACAAGGTTTGTTATTCAAAAGGCTTTGCAAGCTTTTGTTATTTAAAAAGCTTTCCAGTTTAAAATTCCTGGTTCTCGAAAGTAATTTTATTTATTCTGTTCTGAATTTTATTATTTAAATTGTTTTGAACTGAACTGTATTTTGTCCCAGTGTGTGTGTGTGGGGGGGGAGAGGGTAGAAGGATCTTTGATGAAATAAAACTAATATTTCATAATAATGACGGTAATAATAATTACTTCAGTCTAAGTGGGATTACTGGTGTGCTTAATATTAGGTCATTTTATTGGAATACAACTTAAAATGAGACACACGGAGAAGCCCAAGTATATGCAGGCATAGACAGAACAGAAGAACATCTACACTAGTGAGGCCCAACCCCTTTGGGTCCATGGCTCCCCAGCAACTGGCCTGAACACCCAGTAATTGCTCAATCTGAGTTGAAACAAACAAACAAAAAACACTCCAAAAATATTGGGACATGGCGGGGGGGGGGGGAGGAAGACATCTCCGAGAAGGTTTTCCTTTCCCCTGCCAACAAGCAATGTGGAGAGGGAGGGGCATGTCTCTGCATCCCTTGAGAGCCCCACCACAAGGGGGGGGGTTGTGTCCATAAAAAAGGAGGCAAGGAGTTCAGTGCAAGCCCGCTGACTATCCCTCAGAGAATACATACAAGCTCAGTGTTTCCTAGATGGGGGAAACCAGCAAGAATCCTCCGCAATGGACTTATGGACTCCAGGTGCGCTTCTGTTCTGAGAGATTTTTGATCCCAAAAGAGGAACAGGTGTGAAACCCTCACTCCATTCTCCTAAGAATGGGACAGCGGGCGGGGGGAGGGAGTCTGTCACTCTCCTGCTCTTTCCACAGTCCTGGGCTCTTGATTTCATTTTGACCTCTCCACCCCACGTGTGCCTCCCCTGCCCTCCAGAAGGCTGTGCCACTGAGTGTCCCAGTGACAGGTGTCACAGAAGAGTCCTCTGGAGAGATTTCAGCCCCTAAAGAGGCCAATGTGGGCCAATACCTCTGGGGAAACAGGGTAAGAGGATAATCCAAGAGATCACACATGGGGCAGAAAGATGCTCTCCGATTATTGTGAATGGCTGAACTTCCCGCAAGTGTCTACAGTCATACCTCTACTTAAAAGTGGCTCAATTTAAGAGCAAAAAACAGTTGACATTTTAACAGCTGCCTTACAAATTTCAGATGTGGTCTGCTCTACTTACAAATGTTTTTGTGTTGTTTTGTTGTTGTTGTTGTTTTAGATACGGCTCCTCTACTTAAGAGTTGTTTGACTTAAGAGCATGCATTTGGAATGGATTGAATTCATAAGCAGAGGTACCACTGTATTTTAAAAAATAATTTACAAAAGAACTCAAGGGAGAACGGCCCCAATGAATGAAACCATGGCTTGTTTGTTCTCCAGCAATCTAGTCTTAGGGACAATAGGATAGGGAGAAGAAGAAAAACACTTAGAATGACCAGAATGACCCACTATTCCCACCCCCACCCCCAAATGCGATCCAGCCTGCAGAGGAAGCAACCAATTCCTCCTTCACCAAATCTTCTCCTGGGGTGAAGACCGGACTCAGCCCAGGTCACAACGGTGGCAATCGCAATGGCTGAGTTTGACCGGCTTCTTCCCTTGGAACAAAAGTCAGCTCAGGCAATGAATGCTGATTAACCTGACATTTCCAAAAGGTGGATATGGAGCATTGGCTGCTGGATTTAAAAGCTCCTGCAGGATTTTTTTAAAGTCAATTTCCAAATTTTCCAACTTCCCCTTAGAAAAGCAGTTAATGTTCTCCTAAGGCAGGCCTCTGAGAAGAGGGTTAGGGGTTTGCAAAAATGGGCCTCAAAGGAGAAAGAACTGGTGAAAACCCACTGCACTGCTTCTCATTTCGTACTCTGGTGCTGGAGGAGAATTCCTCTGCACCTCCACAGGGGCCACCAGCTCCCAGTCCTCCTGAAGGCACCCAGCCGCCGGCAGGGTGGTTTTGCTGCATTGGTTTTATTAACCTCCCTTCTCTCCTCCTCCTCCTCGGCGCTCCCCATGACCATCCACCTGACAACCCTTCAAAGTCCGCCTGGCCAAGGATGAGAATGACATTGTTCTGCATACTGATGGTCTGGAGGGGTGGAAGGAGACCATACAGGTGGGTAGAAACATTACCCCTAAATATATTAGCCTCCAAACCCACCTCTCTTCCTCATTTCATCTCTCCAGTAGACCGGCATCAGACATCCACCCTGAGTTTCCAAAAGAAACTACAGTAATACCTTGGTTTACAACCATAATCCATTCCAGAAACATGCTTGTTGTAAACTAAAACAGTCTTATGGCAAAGCAAACTTCCCCATAAAAAATAATGGAAACTCAGATGATTCGTTCTGGGGTCCCATAGACCACATGCTGTACGCAAAAACCCTGCTGCCAAAACCCACAAAAGAAGTTGACTAGAAGCCCACGTCCACACCATAGTTTAGGTGCCTGCTTGCGGAATCTGCTCTGCTTGGGACTGGATTTTACTCTGTGTTTTTAATGTGGCGATAAGTTGCAATTTGTAGCCCTATAAACAGATGACTAGCTGCCACATGACTAGAAATGGTTTGAAAAATAAGATAGGATGTTGAAGACAAATTAAATAAAAATACAAAGAAAAACAAATCAACCCCCCTAACCTCCTTTGCACTCACTCCCCTTTGCGATCTCCTTTGAAAACATTTCCAGCTGGTGCAAGGGAGACCTCCTTTCCTCTCTTCTCCTCCTGCTTTGAGGCTTGCCTGAGACAGAACATTCCAGACCATCACCCACAATCCAGCAGGGAGAGAGGCTGAAACAGTCGCCATTGGCTTGTGATTATGTGACCTGCTCAAGTGCCCTTCTTGAAAGACATTGCTTGTTGGTAATGGCAAAATTTAGAAGAAATGTTTGCTTGTCTTGCAAAAGACTCTTAAACCAAAGCGTGTTGGCTGTTCAATCCCTTGGACCTTTCCATTCAAAGCAGTGCTGTTGGGGAGAAAAAACTTGCCTGTCCCACAACTGAGGAGACTTCTGGAAACCGGCCACTGGGACTTCTAAGTATCAAGGGAACCACTTACATTGATTCCATGTGAGTGTAAAAGCTCTCGTCCCTATCTGACACACACTGAAACAAGGTCTTCTACATGCACACACATTTTATTGCTTGATCAAATTCTGCCTCGGGAATAATTATTACCTGCACACGAGTCTCATGAATAATCCAGAATTAAATAGGTGCCAGATCCACAAGCAAAAGTCATAATTGCTTTGCAGAACTTTTATGGCTTGCCTTTTTCCCCCTGGGGGTGGGGGGAGGAAAGGCAGAAGATCATTACGATGATAGTGTTTATTTGCTTCCTGGCTAATTTGCAAAAATGCAGTTAATCTCCGTGGATCTCTCGATCATTAGTGCAAATGAGTGCAGCTTTACTGCACAGGCTGCATAAATTAAAAGAATTTTTATTTTTTTATTTCTTTGTCTTGTAAAGACAGGAAATGTGCATCCCAGTCTCAAAATGAGGAGAGGCTAGTATAATTAGGACTGTGAGCAGAGCTGGGTGGGTCTCCTGAGTCTCCAGGTGAAGCAAAGGATGTGCCAAAACAAACAAGCAAACAAAAATGCACACTCTCCCACTGGGCCAGAAAAGTGTACAACAGCTCTTAAAGGGGAAGGATGGGTTATTCTGGTTCCCAACCTTGCATCCCCAGATGTTCTTGGGCCACAACTGCCCAAATTCCTGGCAAACACAGCTAGGGGTGAAGGCTCCTGGAGTTTTAGAAGAACATCTGGGGAAATCAAGGTTGGAAACCACTGTTCCTAGCAGAAACAACTGTGAATGAGTTACATCCCCCCAATCCCCGATTAAAACTAAACATGGAAGTTTCATTTTGGAAGGGGTCCAGTTCTGAAAGGAAACAAGGCAGCACAGCTGCAGTTTGGAACCAGGACTCATCATCCGGAACAAAACCAACCATTGACTTACCCTCCTTTGAGTCTCGGAGGGCAAAACTCCAACCAGAAAGTGGCCTCCTACATGTCATCTTTCCTTCTCCCTGGAACTGGCCAATCAGACAGGGAGGTGGGATGATGCATGCCCTTGCGCGGCTCTTGATTGTGCAGTGGCCTTTCTGGTGGAGGCAAACCTCACCTGGGTGACTGAGAATCTCCACAAACATTCAAGGAATAGTTTGAGCAGATCCACACCCTCAGTAATCTTCCATGGGCGAGTTAGGAACTAAACTCAGGGCCACTTGAGTTCGAGCCTCTCACTCTATGCACAACATCACCCTAGGTATCAAAATGTATCTTACTGTTTTAATTCATTCATTCATTCATTCATTCATTCATTCTGGAGTATTTTTATCCTGCCTTTCTCCTTGGAAAAGGACCCAAGGCAACTTAGGGTATTTGTACACGACCCCTAAACTCCGCCGCATATGGCTGCCAGCTCCGGAGCTTACAATTGTTTCCCCACCAGCTCCGGAGTTTGCAGGAAATTAAGTGCAACTACACCCACCTAAGCGCATCCCAGCGCACATTTCATGTACCTGCTCTCGAAGGGTGAAAATCCCCAGATTCGGATGTAATCTGGTGAGTGCCGGGCTCTCCTCGCTTCTGTTTGCTTTTTTTGCCTCCTGCCCCTTTAAGAGAAGGAATCAGGACGACGACGGGGCTCCGGGCGGCTTTGGAGGTGAGCCTGCATTTTTTCCTCTCTTTTTTCTCCCTCCCCTCACGCAGACAGGAGAAAGTAAGTGCGGAGGGGTGGGGACTAGACATGGGCATGACTTGGCGAAATTCTCGTTTCCGTTTCCGTTCCTCGTTTCCGTTACGCAACGGAACGAAGAACGACAATTACTCCGCCAGAACTCGAACTCGAACTGATAAAAGAAAAATTGGGTCTGATTTGTCGTTGTCGTTCCTGGCATCGCAGCGATCGCGTGATCCCAAGCGGCACAGAAAAAAAGTTTTAAAAATAAAAAAAACCCGATTCCTGGCCAAAAAAGCAGGCAAAAATATGCCTGCCTGAGTGAGGGCACCTACCAGAGGGGTGGTTTCTGGGGGAGAGGGGGTCCCCAGCCTCCCCCCCTCTCCTGTCCTTGGCTGCTCTGGTGGGGGGCATCCTCGTCGTCTCGCCAACTCGCCAAGCGGCGGCACAGAAAAAAAGTTTTAAAAATTAAAAAAAAACCTGATTCCCGGCCAAAAAAGCAGGCGAAAATATGCCTGCCTGAGAGGGCACCTACCAGAGGGGTGGTTTCGGGGGGGGATCCAAAATGGGGCAACTGCAATATTTATTTTGAAATCGTGGTCCAAAAACACACCAAAGCACCACAGAAACATGCGAAAATAGCTATTTTAAAACTGCCTGAATTTTTACAGTAGCAGCAGTGGGTTCTTCTTGCAACAAAACGTCTCCATTGATTTTATTTTATTTTATTTTTATTTTTATTTTTTTACACCTGCGCAATGATGGGCTGGCCATGGGAGTGGACCATGCAAATTTTTGGAGCCATTCCACCAATTGCATCGCCACTTGACCAGGTTTTGACCGAGACTTCTGGGATGTGCCAGTCGGGCATAAAAAGCCCACTAACCCTAACCCGAACCTGAAGCCTAACCCATACGCCAGTACACTGTCCTTCTTAGTGGGTCAGAGAGGCACCCAGAGGTGCACCCCACTAACTCACCCTAACCTTACCCGTAACCCTAAGCCTAGCCCTTGCACTAACCCTAAGCCAGATCTGTGTACTCGCATTGCACTACACACAAGTACACTTCCCTTCTTGGTGAGCCATAGAGCGCCAAGAGGGCAGTATGCCAGAATGCTGTCCTTCTTAGTGAGTCAGAGTAGAGGCACCCAAAAGAGGTGCCTCTGCCTGCCACTGCAACTTGGTATGCATATCCAATTGGCTATGCGTACCCTTTTGTAGCGGGCCAGAGGAGGCACCCACCCCAGAGAGGTGCCTCCAGGAGCCCGCTTTCCCTTTGTAGCGGGCCAGAGGAGGCACCCACCCCAGAGAGGTGCCTCCAGGAGCCCGCACCCCCCCAACCAGTACTAACGACAGATGAAAAAATGACAAACGAAACGACAAATTTTTGAGAAATTTTGCGAAGAACGGAAACGAGCCGAAACGGGGCGGCTCCGACACACGACAACTCGAAATGTCATTTTTCCTGGCCGTGCCCATCTCTAGTGGGGACGCAAGAAGAGCAACAAACCCCCAAGATCTCTGGCCTGAATTTAAGTGGCCAGCAGATCTTAGGGGTCGTGTGAAAAGGCCCTTACAGTAATGAGGGATAATATACAGTCCAGTACAATTAAGACAAGTCCCTGATGTTGGGAAAGATTGAAGGCAAAAGGAAAAGAGGACGGCAGAGAATGAGATGGTTGGACGGTGTCATCGATGCAACCAAGATGGATTTGACCAAACTCCAGGAGACAGTGGAAGATAGGAAGGCCTGGCGAGCTCTGGTCCATGGGGTCACGAGGAGTCGGACACGACTGAACGACTGAACAACAACAACAACAATTAAGACATGTTCAAGCCTTTGAGAACAAGGAATTGTGGGGCATCTTACAGCATTAATAGACAAGATTACATTAAAGCAACACGTCTATAAGTAGTCATAAAAACAAAGTCTATGTGAACCCATATATTCATGCAAAATACACATGGTAGTCCATCATTCATGGAAAGCTTGCCTGAAGAGAAAGGTCTTTGCCTGTTTCCAGAAAGACATCAGAGACGGGGCAGTCCTGGCCTCTAGTGGGAGGGAGTTCCAGAGCCTGGACGCAGCAGTCGAGAAGGCCCTTTCATGGTTTCCCAGGAGACGTACCTGTGAGGGTGGCAGGATGGGGAGAAGGGCCTCTCCTGATGACCTTAACACCCAAGTCAGTTCAAACAGCACGATTCGATCTTTGAGGTAGCTAAGAGGTCCCAGGCCATGTTGTGCTTTGTAGGTCAAGGTCAGCACCTTGAATTGTGCCTAACAGATGATTGGCAGCCAGTGCAGCAGTTTTAATAGGGGTGTAATGTGATCTCTGTACCCCGCCCCAGTCAGCAGTCTGGCTGCTGGATTTTGGAATCATTGAAGTTTCCTGAAACGTTTCATCAGTGGCCGCACATAGAGTGCATTACAGTAGTCTAGCTGGGACGTCACTGAGGCATGTGTCACCGTAGCCAGAGCTGGTTTCTCAAGAAAGGGGCGTAACTTGCATACTAGTCTTAATTGTGCAAATGCGCTCCTGGCCACAACCATGACCTGGGCATCTAAGCTCAAGGATGACTTCAAGAGCACCCCAAGCTGCGTACCTGATTTTTCAACTGGAGGGTGACCCCATTCAGTACAGGTTGCATCCCTATCCTTTGTTCTCCCTTTTGACTAACCAGGAACACCTCTGTCCTGTCTGGGTTTAGTTTCATTTTGTTCATCCTCATTCAGTTCATTAATGCAGCTCAACACTCATGTAAAGTTGAGATAGTAATCCTTCTTTTCTTATGAGGGTGCTCCTGCTGTCTCTTAGAAATCTTGAACCCAGGCCTATTGGGCTGCCACTCTTTTCCACATGGGGCCTCTGTTTTGCTGAAATATTTACACATTAGAACTGCCTAAACCTTTTTACACAATAGCCTGGATGGCTTCCGGAACAATTGGTTCAACAATAAACCTTCCAAGACAACCACAAAAGCCCTCCCTGCTTACTGATTCCTTATGTGCACAATAATACCTTTCTTTTTTCATTCCGTTCCTGCCTCCATAAGTAGTTCTGATTGTTCATAAATACTTTTAAAATGCTTCTCAGCTTATTTGCACACATTCTGTCTCTCACTCTCCCCACCAGTGTGGCTTTCATAAACGGGGAGTGGTTTGAACTCCTGGAAGAAGGAATAAAGAGTGAATCGTCAGCTTAGATCTGCAGCGCTGGAAGGGCCCCACCGGATCACCAATTCCAGCCCCGGTTCAGGAGGTCAACCCCTGTCCTGTCCTGTCCAGCAGTTTATAGTGAAATGATATATTCTGCAAAAATTCCAGACTAAATTTCAAGACCTGTTGTATTCTTTTTCCTTTCCATTTTAACACATTTCTAGCGGACCACCTTCCAGTTCAGACCAGGGTGACATGAAATCAAGGTGAAGTATACATTGGAGGACTTTCCTCAGACTGATGAAGCTGCTTGGATGAGTAGCAAAACAATTCAGTCCCACAAGAGGTCCAGTTGCCATGAATTAACTCCCAGACATTCGTTGAATATCTCACTTACTTTGAAAGCCCTCTTAGGATCTCTATCAGTTGGTTCCAACTCAATCACCATACCACTTGGCTACGCTGATACTCTATCACAGTGATAGTGAACCTTTTAGAGATCGAGTGCCCAAACTGCAATTCCAATACAGCAATTTAACCTCAACGCAGGTGGCTGTGAAGGGGCAATGTCAGGTGCCCAAAGGAAGGGCTCCGAGTGGCACCTTTGGCACCCATGCTATAGGTTTGCCAACACTGCTCTATCAACTTAGCCATAATATAAAATACACTTCATAGGGCAACTATATCCTAACAGTGGTAGAATACCAGTGGCAGCAACCCAGTGGCTATGGTGATTGATTGATTGATTGATTGACTGACTGACTGACTGACTGACTGACTGACTGATTGCATTAATATCCCACCCATCCTGAGTCCACATGATGGATGTCTGGGGCCAAGGTTTAAAGCCTTCCACCTGATCATGGAGGCAGCAATGAGAATCTGACCCCAGACACTAACTTCACTTTGACCACCCTCTGGACATTTGTATGAGTTTAAATCCTAATCCTAGACCACATGCAGAGTATCCACACAGCAGGCCGATCCATTGACTGGTAAGCTGCTACTACAGGGGCGAGGAAGGCAGAGACCGAAAATAACTACAAAGAGGATAAGAGAAAAGATTGTCATAGAAGCTTCCCAGCCAAATGTGGGCAGGTGCCTGGTGTCCCCCAGATGTTCTGGACTATAGGTTGGGGTAGCTTGGGCACACTGGACTGAAGACCCCAAACATCTGGGAGGAGACACTAGATGGCCTCCCTGATCCATTTTCTATACAAGACTGCAAATGTGATGTCATTCTACCCAAGGCAATATTTCAGTCACCCTTTGAAACTTGTTAAAATGGACTAATAGAGCCACCTGGCTTTCTTCTCCCTTTAAAAAAAGGTAATATCCTTATTCATTTGGACTCCAGTTTGATCACATCAGTCTTTCACTTGAAAGCTGCTTGCGCTTTGCGGGAATAATTGTGGGATTGCATTTTCTCAAAAAACAGGGAGGCCATCCTTGTGTGTTTGGCTTTGTTTTGGTGCATTTCACTGTAATCTGAAACCTGAATATCAGCCTGAACAGCCTTCAGCGGCCATGCCCTCCTTTCCCTTTGATAAAACTGTGACCAGGGGGGGAAGCCAGGGATTTCACAGCAAGCAAGTCCCCCCCACACACACACACACCTTTTGCTTAATGTACAACAACCTAATGAAGAGCTGCAGAGAACTCTTACAATCACTCATTATTCCACCACCCTTTAGTTGGTATTGTCCCAAAATGGATCTTAAAAGGGTTTTCCTTTCACAGCTATTTTTTGCTCTTCAGCCTAAGAAGTGTGTGCACGTAAAAGTTTTATTATATTTATTATCTCAGGCGACAAAAATGCTTCCTCCAGAGTTCTTGAATACTGATTTTTGTTTTAAAAAGGCGGCATATAAACTGAAACAAATGGTTTAGAATAGCCACACACAAAAGGATTAATTCATAGGTGTTTGGTTTCCATCTATATACAAAGTGGATTTTTTAAAAAAAAAACATGTTCTGGAAAAATGTAATACCAGGTAAAATCACAATAAAGGATGTGCAATTATCTGAGCCATGCATTGCAACTTTAGAACTGATCTGGCACCACAGATGTTTTGTGTGTGTGTTTGTGTTGCAGGAGAATCCTTGACACTCTGCAGGTTTCATTTCATTCTAAGGCTCTTCAACTGATTATTATATGAAAATTAATGAAATACATATTTTAAAAACAGAAAACTGTACTGTTTTTCACCTGTGAGAGCATGAAAGTGGCATTCAAAATGTTTTAATGAGGAAACGGTGGCTGCAGGCACCACAGATGCCCAGGAGGAAACGAGGAGAAGGCTTTGGGAAAACACAGACTTTGGAAAGTGCAAAAAGCATCTGAGAGGCATGGTGGAAAAGTCGTAAAACTCATCCCCTGGAGCTGCCTGAGTGCAAATGGAAGCCATTTGCAGTGTCATCATTCCTAGGTCACATTTCACATCAAAAAGAGCTCAAATCACTCCAGGCACCTCCTGGAATTAAATAGGGGGAAGGCAGACGGGGTGGGGGTTGGGGGTTGGGAGATACTTCTCAAAAGAGAAATGTCGCCACAACAACATGTTTAGTTCTTTGAGAAAGTAGCAGAGCATTTAGCACCAGCCCAGTTACTGCCTCCAAAGATCAGGTCTTTCCTCCCAGGACTGCAGGCCCCAGAACCACACACACAGCAGGATTATGGGAAATGTAATACAAAATTATTTTTCTCCAAGTTCCACCCCAAGTTTGCTGAATGAAGAGCTACACCCACAGAGGGCCTGGAAGTAGAAACAATGTCTGTGAAGATTCAGAGTCCTCCAGGTAAGGTTATCCGGGAGATGAATCATGGCAATTGGACTTCTTTTCTTGTGAGATCTAAATGTGTCATTATTCATCCAGGTAGCTTCTTCAGCCTGAGGAAGATTGTTAGGAGACCTCTAATTTATCCTCCATGTTGGTTCCAATTCACCCTGGTCTGCATAGACTCACTTGATGGACACCTCCCTAAAATGGAGGCCTCCTCAGACTGAAGAAGCTACTTTGAAGAGTCGAGAAAAGTTTCAATCTAGCAAGAACAGAACTCTAGTTGCCATGACTCAACTTCCAGATGCCTAGACATAGAGTTAGTGTGACCTCCAAACCAGACAGGAGTCAATGTTGGGATGACTGGCAGATGACACATATGCCACCTGTGAAAGACACTGATTATGGGCTTTTTAAAAGGATCACTTCAAAATACCCATCCTAACAACAACAACCAATGGTACCATCGCCATTACTGCTTAGTCGAAGTACAGACGGAGGGAGAGAAGGGGAAGGAGGGAGGTGTTTTTCCTGCAGAAGCCCACCATTGTCTCACAAGAGCTTCGTGGGAACATAGAGGTTGAAGAAGGCAATGCCTGTAACCCCACCCACCCAATGTGGCCAGTGATAGTGGGATTTGGAAACTCTAGCACAAAACATCTGGAGGGCCCAAAGGTCTCCCACTTTGGTGTCCTCTGAAATGCCAATAGAGCAGGGACATAAGAGGAGCAGATTGGACAAAGCCAATTTGTATCCAGGCCAAAGCACAGGGCCAAACCAGGTGCATTTCTGACGTCAGAAGTTGTTATTTGTATTACTATTGTCATGGAATTTGATTTAAATCCTGCTGTTCCTCCAAGGACTACCAAGACAAGCCAGTTGCTCAAGTCTGGGCTTTGTTGTCTGCCATTTCTGCTCCAACTGGAGAATTAAAATTCCACACTGGATGTTCACTTCACTCCATGGCCTCTCTCCCTCTGATTTACAGAAAGCAGCCAGCAAGGCAGACGGCTACCTCCTTGCGCTGCACACCCGTGAAATGAAACTGAACCGGTGCTGCCTACACAGTGACAACACCTACTGCTCGCTCCCCTGCTGGCCTTGGTGTATTAAATTCATCATGTTCCCAAGGAGCAGATGCTCCCAACAGGTGCGCCATCACCGTGGGGGGATTGTGCCAAGACAGAAGGCACCCCGGCAGCCGGGCAGCCATAAAAAATAACCTGGCCAGGTGGAGGTTTCATCTAAGAAACCTAGAAATAGGTGCACACGTCAACCAACTGGCCTCCTTTGCAGGTGCTTTGCTTTTAGCAAGCACCACAGCTTGCTCAAAGGTAGCAGGAAAGAGCAGTGAGCTGGAAAACAACTGGAAAAGGAAGTTTAGAAAGTGCATTATTTATTTATGTCTATCCCACCTTTCTCTCCAAAAGGACCCAACGTGTCATTACTTCAGTTTACTTCTTCCATGTAGATGCACAATTCATTTCCCAGGATGAAGTGGTCATTCTCTGGCTTGGGTCCAGGGCTACTTGCCCCACCATTAAGATCTCCAGATTTGCTTCATTTGGCAATGAAATGGGGCTTTGTGGGACCAAAGGTGGGATTTTGCGGTTCTCTCTTCGTAGCACCCAAATAGTCATTATTGGTTTCTTCAACCCTTTTGATGGTGATGTTTTCTCCCCTTTATTCCCACACAGCAAACTTTGACTAGTTTGATTATTAAGCTTGGATGTAAGGTGTTTTGGGGAGTGCAATCACTCACTGGGCCTCCTGGGATAAGAGCCATCCTGGGTGGTAGTGGGCAAGCTTCATAGTACCAAGGCAAGCCCAGGAGAAGGGAAGGGGAAATACACTTCTGAATAGTCTTTGCCTAGGAAATGGATTGAATGCAAGATCAGTGAATGGGAAATCAACAATAATTCAGGGCCTGATTCTGCAAGAATGTGCTGATCTCACTTGCATTACAGAGATTTGGCTGGATGAGCCCATGAGTGTCAACCTCACTCTATCCTCAAGGTTTCTCTGTGGAACAACAGGCAAGGCCAGGGGGATGGGGTGGTGGAGTGGCAATAGTCTACCGCAACTCCATCATTCTTGCTAGATGCCATGTTCCCCAATTTCCTGGTTTTGAATGTATGTTCTTAAAAGGAGGAGCAGGGACAAGATAGGAATTCTCTTGCTGTATCGCACTCCCCGTGACACAACAAAAAACTCCACCTCACTTTATTGAAGTGATTACAGGGCTGATGTTGGAGCCCCCTCGGCTTATTGTTCTGGGGGAACATTAACATCCAGGCTGAGGCAGCTCTGTCGGGGTGTCTGAACCTCCATGTCAACAATAGGTCTGGCCCAAATGGTATCTGCCCCAACCCATCCTGCAAGCCACACCTTAGACCTGATCTTCTCCCCTAATATGGACAGTGGGGACATTAAGGTAAAGCAACTTTCTATAGTCCCATTATCCTGGACAGACCACTATATGGTGTACTTTATGCTCGCTGTAACTCAGAGCCTAGGCAGTGGCTGCCAATCAGCTATTGGGCACAATTCAAGGTGCTGATCCTGACCTACAAAGCACAAAATGGCCTGGGTCCTAGCTACCTCAAAGATCGAATCTCACAGTATGAACAGACTCGGGTGTTAAGGTCATCAGGAGAGGCCCTTCTCTCCATCCTGCCCCCTTCACAGGTTCGCCTCAAAAGAACCCATGAAAGGGCCTTCTTGGCTGCTGCACCCAGACTCTCCCTCCCGGTGGAGGCCAGGTCTGCCCCATCTCTGTTGTCTTTCCAGAAACAGACAAAGACCTTCCTTTTCAGGCAAGCTTTCCCTGAATGATGGACTACCTATTATGTGCCTTTCATATGAATCCATTCTCAGTGTTAGTTTTCATGGAATTTTACTCTCCTTTTTACTGCTCACGCTCTCTTGTAGCTTTAATGTAACACTGTCTTTTAATGCTGTAAGATGTTCCTCAATTCCCTGTTCTCAATACTTGAACATGTCTTAATTGTACTGAACTGTATATACCTCATTATTGTAAGCCGCCTTGGGTCCTTTTCCAAGGAGAAAGGCAGGGTAAAAATACTCCAAAAAATAAAATAAAATGACTCGATAGTAAATGATGGTTATTATGGCTGGATAGGTTGGCCAAAGCCCCCCCCCCTCCACGGCTGGTTCCCATCACCCCGAAGAACTGAGTGGTAAATACACTTCTGCGTATTCTCTACCTGGAACACTCTGGAAAGGTTCACCATGCTGTTTGTTATCATTTTTGTTGGTTTTTGATGTTTATTGTTGCTTGTTGCTGCTTATTGGCTGTTTGTGTTGCTACTGTTGTCATTGTCACTGAGCTTTCATTGCTTTCTACTTGGGCTTACATTTGTTCATTACACTGTGATGTACGGTACGTTGAGCAAGATGTCTTTGGAGATTTTCAGGCATCCAAGTCATCTGGGAGCTGAGTCGTGGCAATCCTCATCTTTGAATGAGTGCCCGTTGTCCTTCAAATGAAGTTGCACTGCTCAAGACCAGAATCAGCGGTGTACCTCCATTTGAAGGACAAAGATGGTAAGATGGTAGTTCGAGAGAGGGGCCAGGGAAGCCATTCAGGTGTGTATAGAAAAACCCTCTCTCAACTGGGATGGGGGACTCAGGCACAATCTGTCTGCTAGTTATCATGATGCCCTTTTATAGATCCTCAGACAAATCAGAACCACTTCACAACTCCACCAGGAAAACCATGGCTAACCACCCATACTTAAGGGGTGTTGGGAAGGGTTGCATAGCTGTGAATGTCATACACCC
Organism: Phrynocephalus versicolor; assembly: GCA_023846285.1. NCBI lineage: Eukaryota > Metazoa > Chordata > Lepidosauria > Squamata > Agamidae > Phrynocephalus > Phrynocephalus versicolor. The sequence continues at coordinate 5,014,148 of JAHTLZ010000089.1, read as the reverse complement.
CAGGCCATTGTCCATCTAGCAAGCCTGTTCAGACCAGGGTGGTGTGAAACCAAGGTGAACTATAGATTGCAGCCCTCCCACCAACTTTTCCCAGACTGAAGAAGCTACCTGGATGAGTAGCAAAACATTTCGATCCCACAGGAAAAGAAGTCCAGTTGTCATGACTTGACTCCCAGATATGTTGGTCCTAGCTCCCCAAAATGCTGCCAACTGGCTTAGATTATATGCTAGGGCTACAATATCGAAACATGTTTTAATTTACCGTAACTAAAAAAGTATTGCCGATTCATTGGTTGCAGCTGTTTAAACATCATTATCATCCTCATCATCATTTGCAAGAATTTATAAAAATCACAGGCTGCAGCTACCTCTGGAGATAGTTGCTTCTTTCAATGCTTAAAGCTGCCTTGGCACATAGCCATCCTCTAGTCTAAATAGAAACAGTTGAGGTTTACCCTATGCAAATCTATTCCATTCAGAGGAGCTCAAGTCAGTGAACCAAATAGCTCCATAGTTTTAGTCTCTGATTGGGGAGCTGGAGGCCAGGAGTTCAATCCCCCAGGGGGCTTCTTGGACAAAGGCTAGGCTCAATGACCCAAAGGATCCCTTCCAGCTCTGTCATTCTAAAGTGATTATAATGATCATCCTACCAGTCCTTGCCAATTAGTCAACTATCATTTCTTTAAGTGGGGGTTAATCCTATGGCCTCCACTGGATGCCTGTGGTGAGCAAATGTCCATTTAACCCTTCCACATCAGATTTTCAGATATTCACTTAGAAACTAGTAGCCACACACACATACACACCCAAAAAACCCAGGGATCATTAAAATGCCCTGCAGAGTTAACGTCAGTGTCACAACAAAGACCTGCCTTGTTTACAAGGGTTATATAAGCTCTTGGTCCATGACCAACCTATTAAAATAAGTACAGTGGACCCTTGTATAACAGACAACTTGTATAACATAAAATTTGTACAACATAAAAAATTTGGAGATAGGGGAAATTTGCTTAACATGCCTATGGGGAAAATCCGTACAACATAAAAATGGGATCACTCCATTTTCAATGCATTCCTATGGGAATTTGTATAAAGGAAAATTTGCTTAACATAATTTCATTTGGAACGAATTAATTCCTTTATACAAGGTACCACTGTATTAAAGTTATGTTTCATTTTATTAATGCTGTACAGCTGAGAAGGATGACTCCCAAACTCTCCTCATGGTCAGACAAAAGGGGGAACTGCCACCTTCCCTTGGCAAATAGGCTAATCCGAGACTTCTGCTCGCACATTCTCCCTTCCATTTCCTTCAGAACTGCAAAGGGGCCACAACCTTCTGTTTCAAACCCGAGTTCCCTGTTAGACTAGAAATGAGCTCACTAAAACCTTCATTAGAAAAGAGATCAAGATCTATGGTCTTCTCTGAAGTAGGGAGGCTGACTAAGGAGACCTCATTTTAACCTGGAAATAACTAGCACAGTGTTCTTTTCTGATCCCTACAAACTTCTACCCTGAAGCAGCAGAAGAAAGGGAGCTCCCATGGGCACGCCTCACCTCATTCCCCTTCCTGCACTTCAAAGCACTGTCTCAGTACATACACAGTTGTCAACTGAATGGTGCTGTCTGCACATCACCTTCCTGGCAGACGTTACACCTCCCATGACAGGTTGCGACTTACCTCTAAAAAGTATGTTTAGACCTAACTGGGCTAGCAGGTGGTTCTCATAACCAATCAGCACTAGTGCTACAATTTTGGTGAAAGCATGGCGATCGAGGGGGGGGGTCGCAGAGCAAACCACCTTCCGAGGTTGGTAAAATGAGTAACCAGCTTGCAGGGGGGGGGGATATGTGTAGCCTGCATAATTAAATTGTAAATGGCACAGAGAGTGCTTGAAGGGCTATGGGTTGGTATATAAGCAGAAGACTTTTTAAGGAGCCTTGTGGCACAGTGGTTAAATGTCTGTGAGAAAATGACAGCCTGGCAGGGTGGCTGCCACTCTGTGGGACACCTCCCCGCCCCACCCTGAAGAAAGTGCGCAACCTTGATCTTGCTTCGGACCTTTTTAAAAGCAGGGCTGAGGGAGTCCCTGGCCCCTTCTTTCAATCCATTTCCTCCTCATTTCAAGGGCAACCCCACACAACAAAAGAAAGCAAAACAGGGCCATGAGCATTTGCTGCACTTCAGCGTTTGGGTGTGACGCTCACCTCGTCCCAGTAAGGGTGGCTGGTTTCCTTTTCTTCTGTCCTCTTTCCCTCCTCCTTTCTGGACCCAGTTCCAAAACTGGGCTCTGCCCATACAAATCCCTAAGCAGAACGGGACTGTGGATGATCTGCCTACTGACATCCCTGAGAACCCACACCTCGGCTGTGGTCACATCACTGGAAGACCTGCTCTGTGTTGGACAGGCGGCGTGCTGGACAGCAAAATCAGGAAGCTTTGGTTCCTTTGTCTGCTTGGGTTTTTTAGTGGCCAAACCCTAATTGTAGACATTTCTCCCAAGCACACTTTGACTTCTCTAGGGGAAATATGTGCAAAAGCAAAGCATCTTGGAAACACACTGATTTCACTCCTACATCCCGACATAGACAACATATTTAAACAGGATTAAACATACAAGACCATCAAGAAGGGAGGAAGGAGGCGAGCGATAACCCCACCTGTATGTCCATAAGCTCCTTGGAAACAGATGGCCTTACCCTAGTGAATTGAAAGCCACACGTGTTCTCTGCTAGATAAACTCTAAATACAAAGGACTGCCATAAAGACAGGACTGAGCACACTCATCTTATCCTGTTATTTCAAAGTTAATCGCAACTAATTCTCCCTCTGCCATTCCTAGAAACAGGATTAATTATGGTTACTTATGTATAGGCCTTGGAAGCTTAGCTGAGTCTTTGACACCAGTGTCTTCAGTGAGAACACAAGAAATCCAGGTATAAGAGGGTCAAAGAGAAGGTTAAAACTACCCTCTTCGCTCACAGAATTTCAAATTCCAAAATGATAGGGATTATTACCTTTGATCGTCTACAGGTGCCTGGCCCACCCACGGCCACTGCCTTGCCTCTAGTGTGATTATTCAACAAGAAGAGAGGTGGAAGCTGCATTTCCAGAGTATCTCCCTGCCTCTCTGACTCCTCCCCTTCTTTTCCATTTGAACACTCATCCCCTAGTTCGCATTGGCCGTTGAAGGTTCACGGTCCACACACTGTGGACCCACTCTGGATTAAAGCAGCCTCTTCCGCTTCTCACGCAGGGAGCACGTTTCAATTGAGATGCCTTCTCTTGCCCCTTTCTGTCAATCCCTGCTCTGTACTTGCCTTCCTGCCAAAAGCCGAGAAGAGTAATAGAAAGAGCATCAAAGGGAAAGCAGTGTTAGCTTAGTAGCTGACAAGGTGGCAGGAGATTTGATACTGTGCCTCACTGACCACGGTAGGCAGTAGTGTACAGAACACATGTGTGTCATTATTTCATCATCATCATCATCATCATCATCATCATCATCTTGGAACTGGAGAGTTGGAAGGGACCCTATGGAGCATCAAGTCCAGCCCGTCAAGAAGGCACACTGCTCTGCAAGCAGATCTCAGTACTGATGAGCTCTCAATAGGTTACTACTAAATGTTTTGCTTGCCAGGACACCTCAAAATAACAAAGAGGAATAGGAACAGAGAGAAAACCACATTTCTTTAATATATGTATGAATAGACATTATATGAAATCTGATAAATCTAAAACAGATTTAAAAGCAACTGAAACGACAAGCTGTTCCCCCCCTTAAAAAAAAGCTTTCCTGGTCTTGGAAATCAGAAAGGAGACCTACATCGACTGCAGTGGAAGAGAATCAAGTCCTCCTGATGAACAAGGCCTAAGACAAATAAATCTCAGCCAGAGGTCACAGAGGGAGAGTGCCCCCACCTTTAATCTTTAATTTTACACTACAGTGATAGAAGGAGAGAATTGCATTCTCCCTCACGGGTAACGCGTGCAGATGCATGCAAGTACAGGCAGGACGTGGGGAAAGATAAGGCGAAGGGAGATAGAGGATCATCTCCAGTGCTGAGCCGCAGGTGGAAAGCTGAGCTGAATCCGCAAGCACCTGTTGCAAGGCCCTCTTTATTGCTGCACAACACCCGGAAATTTCAGACCCTGCTGGATGCAGGAGAGGCGCTGACAGGAAAAGAGGGAAGGCAGAAGGTGAGGCATGACAGAAAACCAGCAGCTCTAGAAAAACATAAAGGCCAGGTAAGTATTTGGAAGTCTCCAAACACTTGGGAATTCCATTGAGGGAGCAAAAAGCCACTGCACAAGTTACACCTGTGCAAGAAAAGATGGCAGAACTCTTAGCATGAACCTTCAATACCTTCTGATGAACGCAGCTTGCTACGGCCACAAGCTGAGGTTTCTTTGGACTAGATCCCCCCCCCCCCCCCCAAGAAACTATCCAGCACTTGTAAGTTAAAAAACAACATGTAAAACAGGCTGGGTAGTATTAGTAGCTGGGGGCTGTGACAACTAGTATGTGGAAGTGATACATTTGGAAACGGCAAGGACTTTTTAAAAAAAATAGCAAGGAAAATTACAATATACACTATATTTTTCTCTTTACAAATTAGGAATTCCGCTTCTTCCATCCAACCAGCTTCCCAGTCTTCATCTTCTTTTCTTTTTCTTTTTTTAAAAGGGTGCTTGTTTCTTCAGAATCACGCCAAATGTTTGGCTAAGAAATGATCCCAAAATAAACAAGGCAATTCTAATTCATGAATTAGAATAGCTGGTGTTTGTGACACCTCTACAGAACTGAAACACTTGGAAATGGCAAGATATTATTTTTTAAAAGCAAGAAACACTACTCAGTTATTTTGAATGTCTTTTGAAATGTCTCTGGCTACACACAGGCATGAGGCATGCGATTCTTTCTGGTGAAAGTAGAAAGATATATAAACAAAAGCTCTGCTGATTGCATTTTGCTCTTTTTTTATTCAGGGGAAAATAGTAATTCACTAGAGAGGAGCTGTAATTCAAGCTGCTTTTTTAAAAAAAACATATGTATTCTAGTGTAGAAAGGTTTCTTATACTTCAAATGAATACTAGTGTGAAGAAAAAAAAAAGATTACATCCATAAACAGTTGGCCAATGGCCATCGTTACTGGCCATTCCCAGAAGAGAATGGGGAAGGGGAGCACAAAGTGGAAAAAAGTGAAAGAGAAAGGAAAGTTTGTTTTCTCTCTTTGGCTTCAGGAAAGTTTGTTCCATAGAAATAAAAGAGTGGGCGCGGTGGGGGGGGGATGTGGCCCCGTTACATCTAGGATGTAAGTTGTGCATCATAGATGCTTTTTCTCATGGTGCAGAATATTTGTTCACTATCCAGTCCAGAGGGCTGGTTCTGGCCCTTGTTGCGTCAAGAGCCTTGTGGCGCAGTGTTGTACTGCAATCAAAACTGCTCTTGACCAGTCTCAGGTAGCCAGCTCAAGGTTCACTCAGACTTCCATCCTTACTTGGAAACCCACAGAGTGTGCTTTAAGCACTTGGGGCTGGTACTGTATATAAGCAGCATACTTTGCGTTTTTGCTTTGTAGGTGTGGTTGAAAATCCAGATTTTCATTGGCTTGCTCTATAAAGATGTTGACTGGGGTGGGGTGGGGATTCAGTACTTGCTTTAAGGGAATACAGTAGGACCCTGGTATCTGCTGGGGATTGGTTTCAGGCCTTCCCATGGATAAGAAAAACTGTGGATAAGAGAGAACACCAAAGCCCTAGCCCCAAAACTGCTGTTTTGTGACAGTAGGTTGCTTTACAGCTGCTCTTTGTGATAGTAGCTTGCTTTGCGGCTGCTGAATTATTTATTTAATGTTTTTCCTCTGCCAACTGTGGATAACTGAATCAGTAGTTAATGAATAATGGGATATGGGGGTCCTACTCTATTGCCTACTTTTTCACCAAAATAGTGGAGTATGTGGAACACAAAGGATTTTTCCTTAGACGTCCCTTGGGGATCCAGTCTTGCTGTTTGTATTTGGTGATGAAGATGAAGCCTGTTTATAGCTGTACAAGTCTCTTAATGGAATGGATGGAGCTCCCTTCTATTCAGCTAAATCTGGTGCCTTTTACACATACAGTTGTTGGAGGGGAAAAGCCTCTAGGCCACCACAGAGAGGTATCATCTGCATTGAAGGGGAATGGTGTTGACAGCAGTTTTCTGGAAAGAAAGATAATCAGAATTGGACTGGTGGTAAGGAAGGGATCTACATGCAATTATCACCCTAGCCAATGCTTACAGTATGAAAGTGAGATTGTCTTAAGGATGTTTATGCCCAGATGTGCCAGTTCACACAGCGATCCCTGCAAAAGATTTGCATAGTTACCAATTATAAGCACAATTCACACATGCCTGACATGGTAAAAGGTCAGCCGAGAAGCCGCTCAAAGCAGAAAGCAAAACCAACAAGAGAGGATCAAAGCATTGTGACTGCTTGGATCAAAGAGGACCCTAAACAGAATCAGCAAACAGTGCTTGGAAAAGGCAAGCAAGGATCACGAACAGGGCACTGCTTGCTATTAGCCAAGTCAACACTAGATGTGAGCTGCAAGATGCTTTCTAAATAGAAATGCCAGTGCTGCCACAACCTTGATGCATTTCTGTTTGGTTCACATGCCCTACGGCAACCCAACCAGTGTGCAAAGCACACTTACAAGAAGGTAAGAAGAACGCTGGTGGACCAGACCCAAGTGCTTGGAACTCCAACACTCTGCTCACACCCCCGTCATCCAGTTGCCTGCTAGCAGAACCGGAAAGTGATTGCACCTTCCCTCTTGTGCAACTGATATACAGGGCATGCTACCTCTGATATCAGAGAGAGAGAGAGAGAGAGAGAGAGAGAGAGAGAGAGAGAGAGAGAGA
>JAHTLZ010000089.1:4956599-5007236 GCA_023846285.1 Phrynocephalus versicolor | reverse complement strand
AGAGAGAGAGAGAGAGAGAGAGAGAGAGAGAGAGAGAGAGAGAGAGATGGACAGAGGCAGAGGCAGAGATCCATCCTGACTAGCAACCACGGATGGCCCAAACACACAGGGGGTCCTGCAGGGGGTCCTGCAGCCTTTTTTCAAACCATCCAAGTTGACAGAAGCCATCACCTCTTGTGGCCGTGAAGGGCACAGAGGAACTGTGCCATCCGTGAAAAACTGCTTCCTTTTTCTCTATCCCAAATATCCCACCATTCGGCTTTCTTTTATTACACAGGAGGAAGCAAAGCCTCCCTGCCTATTTTTTCGCCTGGCACCCTCCCACCAGACATCTAACCTTGGTTTTCTTCTGTGACCAGAAGAGGCACAGACAGGTGCACTTGTTTCATTTCCTTCATTTTAAGAGGCTCACTGAGAGATACCCGAAGAAACCTAAATTTAATGAATGATGCCATGGCACACCTCTGTGTATATTCTGTAAGCCTGCACTCATGCAAACACCGCATTCAATCTGAGCTTGCCTGTAGCAACTGGATCAGCTTTGCTTCCTGATAAGGAAGGTACCAGAACAACCAGCAAAGTAGGCACCAAGTAGATGTCAGTTACTCCCTCCACCCCCATTTTGCTAATACAGTAATACCTTGGTTCATGAGCATAGTCCATCCAGAAACATGCTTGTAAACCAAAGCACTCTTATATTAAAGCAAATTTCCCCTAAGAAATACAGTAGGACCCTGGTATCTGCTGGGAAATTCAGATGATTCATTCTGGGGCCTTATAAGCCACGTACTGTACACACAAAATGTCAAAACTCACAAAAGAAGTTGGCTAGAGGCCCAGGTCCACACCAAGGTTTAGGTACCTGGCTGAGGAATATGCTCTGCTTGGGACTAACAGCTGGATTTTACACTTTGTTTTTAATGTGACAATAATAAAGCGCAATTTGTAGCCCTATACACACTTGTCTTCCCATCACATTGTGTGTGGACTCTGTCTGACACCTGAAAAAACTGGCAGCCGTTAAGAGACGGGGGGGGGGGGGGAAGAGAAGGTGGAGAAAATATCCCAGCAATTTATCAAGGGGGCACCTTGGCAGGAAATTAATGAAATGCTTAAATCTTCCCTGCTTAAAAATTAAACCGCCTCCCCTGTCGATTCTGCGCACCCCCCCTCACAGCCTTGTTCTCTCCCTCCAGGAATCCAAGGCTTACTTGAGTGAGCCACCAATTCTCTAGAGCTCCCTGTTGTTCTGCAAGGCCTTGGCTGCCCAGGATTGGAAGAAGGATGCAAGATGCAACTTGGGGTTTTGTTGTTGTTGTTGTTGTTGTTTTGGCTTTGTTTTGTTTTAAGTGAAGCAACCCAGGCTCTGCAACCATCTTAGCAGACGCAGGCATGTCGTGTTGCTGTTGTTTTTGCTTGCTCTCATCAAGAAGAAATCAAGACAATCAGATTCTCCTCACATTTCTTTCAATTTAAATTCAAGTGTAAACATTATACTTAAAAAGCAAAAAACAAAGTGTTCTGCTCACAACGCTTAAAGCACTCTCTGGGCAGTTTATAAGGAATTATGCCGGCTACACATTACCCACCCCCCACCCACTCCCAGCAAGCTGGAAATTCATTTTGCCAACTTTGGAAGGATAGAAGGCTGAGTGAACCTTGAGCCTACTATAGTAATACTTAGGTTTAAGAATAACTTGGTTTAAGAGCTTTTTGCACGACAAGCAAATATTTATTATAATTTTTGCCTTGATTAACAAGCAATGTTTTGCAATGCAAGTAACTGGAGTAGGTCACATGATCAGAAGTAAGCCGATGTTGGCTCCCCCCCCCCCCATTCTGGGTGATTGTCTACAACATTTCCCTCTCAGGAAGCCTCCAAAGCAGCGGGAGGAGAACGGAATGGAGGTTTCCCTTCCATCAGCCAGGTGTGTTTTCAAAGGAGAGTGCAGGTTGGGGTTTTTATTTTTTCTTTATATTTTTCTTTACTTTGTTTTCAACATCCTTTCTTATTTTTCAAACTATTTTTAGTTATGAGGCAGCTAGTCAAGTGTGTATAGGGCTACAAATTTATCATTGTCACTTTAAAAGCACAAAGTAAAATCCAATTGTTGGTCCCAAGTAGAGCAGATACTGCAGCCAGGCGCCTAAATCATGGATGTGGACTTCTGTGCAACTTCTTTTGTGAGTTTTGGCATTTTGTGCGTACAGTATGTGGTCCATCGGACCCCAGAACAAATCATCTGAGTTTCCATTATTTTTTATGGGGAAATTTGCGTTGATGCACAAGTGCTTTGGTTTACAAGCATGTTTCCAGAATGGATTATGCTTGTAAACCAAGGTACTACTGTGCCTGGAATTGAATCTGGGTCGTGAGCAGAGTCTGTAGAGTCTTGGCAACAGTACAGCAATTTAGCCACTGTGCCATGAGGCTCCTTTACACACACACACACACACACACACACACACACACACACACACACACACCCTGTTTTAGTAAACAGGACCAGATGCATAAAACACATCGATGGGGTTGAGCACTGGGCTGAAACCAGCTGGGTTGAATGGAATTCAACAGGAATAAAAGCAAAGTGCTAAATCTAGGAAAAAGAAAACAAACCCACAGTTAGAAGATGGGGGATTCCTGGCTCAATAATACTATAAGCAAGGAGGTTCTTGAGTCAATATAAATCACAAGTAGAATACAAGCCAACCATATGAGGTGGTGACAAAAAAGGCAACTGATATTTTAGGCTGCATTATTTTATTTATTTATTTATTTACAAAAAAACAACCACACCACTACCAAATGGTCTCGGGGGGGGGGGGCAGAGTAGATGTCTATTCTCCAAATCTCACGAGATTCCAGTTCCCTTCTATTTGGCTCTCATTAGGCTGCATCTTGAGTCCTGTGTCCAGTTCTGGACATTGTGCTTCAAGAAGGACACTGACAAAATGGAGGAAGTTCAGAGGAGGGCGACAAGGATGATCAGGGGTCTGGAAACCAAACCCAAGGAGGAAAGAATCAAATACTTGGGCATGTTTAGCTGTGGGGAAAAAAGACCAAGGGGAGATAGGATAGCACTTGTCCCTGAGTGCCGGACATGCAACAATGAACTCACTGTTCAGGTTATAAGAAGCCAGATTTTGGTTGAATATCAGGAAAAACTTACAAACTGTTGGAGCAATATGGCAATAACTTCAAGAGGTGGTGACTGCTCCAATGATGGAGGCCTTCAAGAGAAATCTAGACAACCACCTGGCAGGTGTCCCTTGGTTTGCATTCCTGCCTTGATCAGGGGATTGGACTCAATGCCCCTGTAGGCCCCTCCCAAAGGACAGAGGATTCCCTTGAGGTGTGATCAAATATTGGTGGTGTTACAGGCAGACTGAATGTGGTGGCTGCATGTGCTGGCTGACTGGGTATACACAGAGGTGGGCCATGGTATTATAGGTAACCATGAGGTTTCTTCCAGTATCTCTCAGTGACCCACGTGAACTGAAGGAAATGAAACAAATGCACGTGTCTGAGCCTCATCTGGTCAGAGAAGAAAGCAGAAGTTAGATCTCAGGTGTGAATTTTGATAAATGCAACAAGAACAGAAAAGACAGGTTTTCACATCCCTCATCTTGGAACCATGGTGAGACTTTCCACAATGATTTGCCTTCTTTTATGCATGCAGCCTTTCATTTTAACCTGTGTTTCCACTCTTGCTTTGAATAAGAGGCTCCTCATTGTATCAAGAGCCATCAGTCTGGGAGACTAAAAACCTCAGTTAGCAGCTGGCCCCTTCACAATGGTGTGTGCTGGAGACACAGAGACCGACAGCCAAGGCAACGGCAGCAAAAGACTTTCACTAAGAAAAACTAAAACGTCAAGCTGTCATGTTCAACCGAACCCTTCTCCGGAGTGGAAGTTAAGTAAGAAAAAACAGCAGGCATGAAGTTAGCAGGCATGATGGGAAAGGTGTCACCGTGGTGCTGATAATTAGCAGGTTCAAGCTATGATACTGGATGGATTCTGCATTTAATTAAGCTAGCGGTGGCCCAGTACAAAAAAAAAGTCAGGTTTCGGCGAGGCATGCCAGGGTGAAGGTGAAGTGACTGCTCTCTGCTTGAGCATAGAGAACCCAGCAATTAAGAGTTCTCTCCAGTGCTAATCTAAGCACATGGAGCCTTGTAGGAAGCAGAAATCAGAAGTAAAGCTGTATGAGAATTGATTTTATGGGTGAGCAGGACTCCCTAGCTGGCTGGCTCCTTTCTATTTTGTCTGGAAGCATTTTGTTCCTCTTTATCTGCAATGTTCACAGATAAGGTACCTTTCCTCATAGCACCTCGCCCAGGGAAAACTAACTCTTTACCTCTCCTGCTCACACAAAGCTGTGAACAAGAAAAGTGCCTCCTGTGCAGGCTGTCCTGCTTAAAAGGTGGCCGAGGAGAAACAGAAAAGGCTGTTTGAGGAACAGCATGTCTACCTTTGTGAAGGATGCAGGCAGGGTGCTCAGATGCTTAAGCAGGACATGGACTGCATTGGGAAAGTCTTCAAACACAGCATATATATATCTCCACCAGCAGGGTCTTCAAAGTCCCTGGTTTAAATCATTTCCGAGAGCATGGACACAGGGATTAATCAGTCAATTAATTAACCCATTCACCTGTTCATTAAGGAAACCATATTTTTGTGGTACAATTTATGCTCTGTATATGCCAAGTTCCCTCCATCTGTGGATCAAGCATCTGAATGTCACACTAGGTGTGGGCGTATCTGGGTTTATTAAGGGAAAAGGGAGAGTCACATCACGGGATAAAGAGGGGGAAGATCTGCTGAGAAAGGCTGATTTAAAACATCATTTTAAGTTTTCATTTCAATTTGTCTGCCCAGTTTCAAAATATGGCACTGAGTGCTGGGCAGCCAAGCACTGGCCACAGGGAACTCCCTCCATGCCATGGAAAGGCATATGCTCCCTTGGGATATTGGATACAGCAATACCTTGGTTTACAACCATAATTCGTTCTGCAAACATGCTTGTAAACTAAAACACTCTTGTATGAAAGCAAGTTTCCCAAAAGAAATAATGGAAACTCAGATGATTCATTCTGGGGGCCCATGGGCCACATACTGTACACACAAAGTGCCAAAACTCACAAAAGAAGTTGGCTAGAAGCCAACGTCCACACCTTGGTTTAGGTGCCTGCTTGCGGAATCTGCTGGCTCTCCCAGGAAGGAAAGTCTGGGTGGGCCATGCAAGCATGCCTGCCAGCCAGCCGTGGCTGACCTTGTCCTCAGAGCTGGCATGTCCCCTGCTGCAGCTGCTGCTGCACAGCCCACATGGACGACAGCAGGCATGCATGCAAGCGAGGGAGGGAGGGAGAGGGAAGGCTGGCTGGGAAGAGAAAGGGAGAGTGGCGACCCCGGCGGGGGGGGGGGGGAATGGAGTGTCTGCCTTCTCTCTCTCCAGCACCCCACCTGCCCAGCTGCTCCTGGGCCAAGGAGGCCTGGTGCCTCCCCCTCGCCCCCGTGGCAGAAACAGGGTGCTCTGAGGTGCTCCATGGCTGCAACATGGATAGGCGATGTAACTCCCCACCCCAGATAGACCAACTGGAACAGGTGGGGTCACAGGAGGTGGCTCCCCCATCGCTGGTGGCTGCAAGACGCTGGCAATGCTCCATTCCATCTCCCATCCTGGCCTGATAGGTTTCATCAATCTCCCCATTCTCACCATCCACAGAGAGAGAGAGAGAGAGAGAGAGAGAGAGAGAGAGAGAGAGAGAGAGAGAGAGAGAGAGAGAGAACCACCACAACAGAGCCGGCTCCTTACAAGGAGAAACACTCAAACACTGAGGCAGATAAATGTATCTGGAAACAGATGGAGGACTTCAGGAGCTGAATTTCTCTCTGCTTCAACCCACTGAGGTTGAGCGGAGGAGATCCGTTTCAGTGCCTTGGGCTTCCTTTCAGAAACTGCCAGTCTCTTCCATGCTCTGGTTGTGTGTTTCCAGCTTCAACTTTAGACTACAGCAGGAGCAGAAAGAGGGACGCCTGCAGGGCCTTGGTGGTGGTGGTGTTGGGGGAGGCAGACAACTCCCGTCCTCTCCTGGGTTCCTGCAATGGGTCCAGGAAGGGCATCATCTGTTTCTCGGCTTCCTCACTGCCAGAAGTGCCCACTTGCTGTGCCGTCCATCAGGAAAAGGCCACCTCGCTGCCCTCCCTCATTGCCTGGCTCCCAAGATACCAAAGGGAAGAAGAGAAGGCAGGCCCAAGTCAAAAAGGGGTGTGGGGGAGAGAGGGAGAGCCAAGTGGTCCTTCTCCAGAGTCCAAAACAACCGGGTGGGTAAAGCCTATGAATAACTGGCTTTCCTGGAGATAAATAAACAAATAGTTTTATTGCTCATGCCAATAAAGGTTATTGCCCACCTTTATTTTTACATTTTTTTTTAAAAAAAGCCTCGATTTAGAAATACAGAGCAGAAATTATCCAGAAAGCAATCTGCTAAAAACTCACAGGGCTTCAACTACCAACTTCAGCTTCCCTTCTGGACAAAATTCAGCTCCAAAACTTCAACTCCTCCAACCACCAGATGAGTTCTGAACAGTGTCCACTGCATGACAATGGGATTATTTGATATGGCGGATCAAGCACCACCTACATCGTCTATCCGGGTCTTCCGATGGCCCTATTAGGCAATCACATTCTTCAGGAGAAACCCAAACCTGGACTTGAGACAGTTCACCCTTGTTCAGACTGGCAATCCAATTGAACCAAATGGTTTCACTCCAGTTATGTTTAGGAGATGTATGTAGACCATTAATTCATCTGTAATAATTAGCTTGATGGTTATTTCTTTAAATCTGCATCCTAGTAAAACTTCAAAGCCATAGTCTTCTATGAGAGAGTAGCATAGTGCATCTGCAACAGGAGCTACTAACTGCGGCTGACTGAAATTAGAAGAATTTCTGAGGGGGGCAACAAGGATGATTAAAAAAAACCAAGCCCCTAGGAGGAAAGACTGAAAGAAATGGGCATGTTTAGCTTTGAGAACAGAAGATTGAGGGGAAAATTGAGAACACTTTTTAAATATTTGAAAGGCTATTATACAGAGGAGAGGCAGGATCTGTTCTCCATCCTCTCAGTGTGCAGGAACCCCAATAAGCAGGATCAAGTTGCAAGAAGCCAGATTTTGGTTGAATATAGAGAAAGACCCCCTGACTATTTGGCAGTGGAACCAGTTCTCTCAAGAGGAGGTGCGTGCTCCAACCCTGAAGGCACTGAAGAGAAATTTAGACCACCCTCTGTCAGATCTGCTTTAACTTGGATTCCTGTCTCGAGCAAAGGGTTGGACCCAATGGCCCCCTAGACGCCTTCCAACGCCACGATCCTATGAGTCAAGGACTTCTCGAGCCAGAGTTTGGCCAGGGTGCCCCACTGGACAATGGCTCTGCCACCAGCCTTGGCTGCTTGTGGCAGCAACGTCCTTGTACCTATCGAGCCCAGCGTGGGCAATGTGCTTTTCCTTGGCCGGGTGCCTAGAAACAGCTGTTGACCTTCTTCTTTCTTCACAGAGGAACCAGGAATGCTTCCGTCACCAAGGTGTCACAGTCCTATCACGGGCTTTGGCTGACACTGCATTTTGCCAATGCCATCTGCCCTTGAAGGTTCCCCTTGGGTAGCGGCTGAAATCTATACAACGGCACATGGCACTTGTGGTGGTCTCTCTTGACCACGTCCTTGAATCCTGCCCTCTGCTCCACAGCTGCTGAGCCCCTGCGCCAAGCAGCCCTCTGCGTCTTCCTCTGCTCTGGAAGCGTCCTTGCCTCCCAGGCGCTGCCCCCGGCGGTCCCTTGGGAGCAGCGCTGGTCGCTTTGTTTCAGGCTCTTTCACAGCCATTTCCCGATAAACCCCGGGAAACATGCCAGGAAGAACGCACTCAAGCTGAAAAGGGGGAAAGGACACACTTTTCATGCCAACAGACCGCGTGTTCTTGGCCAGGCTGTTCCCCTGATGGCCTTCCCTTTGCATAAGGTAAGTGACGACCAAAGGGATGCCTTCTGTCAAAGAGTACATGTTGCTCCCACAGAGCAACCCGGTTGTTCTTAAATGCTGCCAAGTTGACTGACGACAACCCCATGAATGAGCAGGATCCATCATGCCCTCCACTCCCTTGCTCAGCTCTTCTAAACTTCAATCTGTGTCTTCCTTTAGGAAGTCAGTTCATCTCGTGCCCTGCTGCCTTCCACCCTTCCTAGCATGGTGGCCTTTTCCGGAGAATTCTATCTTCTCAAGATGTGTTCCAAAAGTAGGACAACCTCAGTTTCATCCTTTTGGCCTTCAGAGAAATTCTGGATTGATTTGACCCAAGACCCACTTGTTCACCTTTCTGGTGAGGGTATCCACAAAGCCACTCCAAATATCCCAAAACTCTGACAGTCTCCCATGATATTCAACAGAAAAAACAGCCTTCATGGCTGAGCAACTGCTCACAACCCACCCTCCCTCAGCCACAAAGTTTTTTTTTAAAGGATTCTTCTTGAAGAAGCTCTTTCCAAAATGCATATATTTCTTTGCCAGTTAGATAGATAGAGAGCTTTTGAAATAAACAAAGTCTGAAGAAAGGAATGAAAAATTAGGGGGGATTATTGTGGTTGAAAGTGGAAAAAATGGCATGTTAGTCCATCCAGGCAGAGGGCTCGGAAACTGTTGGTGGAAATTTTTGTGCTCTTGACTGAGAACTCCCAGAATCCTCCAGTCAAGATGTCTGCTGGCCATGTGGATCTGAAATTCTGGAAATGGTACCCAAGAAAGCAAGTCTGCACAGCTCTAGTAAGAAAGGGGGAATTCTGGGAGCTGTAGTCCCAAAGCAAATATCTAACACAGTTCCAGGAGCAGCCACGTCTCGTGGGACTCATCACCACACAACACGTGTCTGTGGCATGGTGAAACACACACACAAAAGATGTGTTGGTTTGCTTTTAGAAGTTGCTCCTTGTTAAACACTCTCAGAGAGTTGTTCTTTCAGGGAAGGAAGAGGTCTTGATTGCCACATATAATTTAATCATACCAAAGAGAGTTCTTCTTGAAACAGTCTGGCAGACTATCCATTTGTTTTATCTCTGCATACAAGAAAATGTGAAAGATACAGAAAGGGACCCAAATAATAATCAGTCTGATAAAGGTTATCTGATGCTTGTGCATTGGGTTGTTGTCTTTGTGTGGTGAGGAAATCCATGGAGTCAAGTATGAATGAGCACTCAAGGGCTGTGCTGATCAAACAAATTGGCCAAGTCGGCTTTATCTCCCCCCACCCCCCATGCACAAAGGATTCCTCCTTCAAAAGAGAGTTTACACAGCATCTGCCCTTGAGACACAAAGTTGAGTCAACTTCACACTTCCAAGAGCGTCGCTGCCATCAGCAGAACATAAAAATGCCATTCAGGAAGGTAAATAGCTCGCTCAAGTATCCACTGGCTCCCAGTACAAACCAGTCCTTCACAACCAAAATGCTCTTCTGTAGAAGCCGCAGCAGAAGCCAGCGGAAGAAGACTTCTCACACAATGCCTCTAGGAGTTGAGTCGGCCACCCAGCATGTGCTAGATGGGCAGGAGCCCAGCCAACATGGAGGTCCAGGTCTGTGGCAGAATACCAAGTAGGTTATGACGCAACGGCTGCCCAAAATGCCCTCCAATCTTCAGAGCTCTCTTCCTCACACACAACCACCACCACTCCCGCAGGTCCCGCTGCCATCAGAGCAAAAAGGATCACCAGGGGTCTGCACAGGCATGCCTTAAAAACAACCTTGCCACCATCTCACAGTGTAACATCCCAATCACCACCAGCTCCCTTCGTTTGAGACCAACCACTGTTGGCTCATTCCAGCCTAACTAGCCAAACCTTTGAACTTGGCAACACCGAGATCAGAGGCAAAGATTGGAAGGGAAAAGGGAGTGTCTTCTTTGGAGGTTTTTAAGCAGAGGCTGGATGGCCATATGTCAGGAGCACTGTGATGGAGGTTCCTGCATGGCAGGGAGTTGGACTGGATGGTCCTGGAGGTCTCTTCCAACCCAACGATCCTATGATTCTGTCCTTCACACTTGTACTCTTATCTCCTCCTTCCTCTTTTGCTTCACAGGTCTGTTTCCTCCCAGTTCTATATCTTCGCTGAAGCACATGAAATGTGGAAGGCGCCTCCAGCCACAGCTCAGGAGCCATCAAAAAGCTAGATAGCATCCAGGTTCTGGACACACTTCCCATCTATGAGCAACAAAGGGGTTCAGGGATGGGAAGGGAAGAGGGATGTCACCTGCTCCCCTATCCGGACACGATGACTGAGGGCTTGCTCACCCATCTTAACCCAGCCGAGAGGCACGGCCCTACCAGCCTCACCCCGTTCTGGGCCCTTGGCCACCTCGGCAGCTTTTTCTTGCCACTGTCGCTCTCCAAGCCAGGCCAGGCCACTTGAAGACACTCTGTCACTCCCGCTCCCACCTTGCACCAGCTTCCCAAGTCTCATCCTGTCATGGGAATTGGGTCGCCGAGTTCAAATCATTAATTTCTGCAGCAGAGAGAGTCTGACAGGGCCAGCGGTGACATGAATGATGATAGATCTCCTGGACAAACCAGGCAAAAAAAAAAAAAAAAACCTTGCTGCTTAATCATCCAGAGAGAATCTCATGGGAGCACTAATCTAGGCCAAGCACTTTCCGTCCAATTGCACCCTTGTTCCCTTGAAATGCTCTCCACTGCTGATGTGCCAACTGCGGTTTTGCAGGCATAAGGACAACCCAAGGAGGCTGCACTTTTTAGTGGTGCCCCAAGCTGTGCCTCCATTTCCCCAGCACCCAGTTCACTTTCCCAGCCTTACCATTGGGCATCATGAACCGGCGATCAGCAACAAGGAGATGAAATATCCTGAGAGGACAGAAGACTTATTCCACAATTGCAGTAGTTTCCAATTTGATCCCGACAGATTCAGGTAGCAGGTTCAAGGTTGACTGAGCCTTCCACCCTTCCAACACTAGTAAATTGAGTACCCAGCTCACTGGGAGTGGAAAAGATCCCTTGCGCAATTATATTATAAACTGTCCAGATAGTGCTTTAAGTGCTCTGGGGTGGGATGTAGGTCAAAATAAAAACAAAAGTCGCCCCCTTCCAGCAAAAACTGGGAAAGTAACCCTCAGCTGGCTGTCAAACTTGACCTGTGTGAGTAAGAGGAATAGGAATAGGAATAGGAATCTTTATTGTCATTGCCTCCTTGCAGGAACAATGAATTTTTTTTGGTTGCTATATAAAACTCATTTAAAAACATTTCACATAGATTTAAAAACAGGTACAACACATAATATGACATATAAAATGACTAAAAATATGACATATAAAATAAGCTGACTTCAAAGTCCAGGATTTCCGTTTAAGGCCAATATTGCTCTTAAAAAGGAGCTATTTTTGAGACGGCTTGTTCTTGCCCTCAGTACTCTGTATTGCCGCCCCGATGGCAGCAACTCGAAAAGGCGATGACCAGGATGTGATGGATCTCTTAATATATCTAATGCTTTACAATGGCACCTGGTAGTATAAATTTGTTCTAGGGTGGGGAGTGAACAGCCCACAATACTCTCTGCAATTCTTATGATTCTGTGCAACACTGTCTTATCCTGGTGGGTACAACTTCCATACCACACACATAACCCGTAAGTAAGCACATCTCAATTGCACAATGATAGAAGGCCAGAAGAGGTGGCACCATTCGCTGTTTCATTTCAGGCTATAGAATGCCTTTCTTAATACCTGAAGTGTGCATTGCCAACACAGCCTTGTGTGTATTCTTGAAGGCTTTCACAGCCAGGATCTGTCTTACAAGGCCTAGTTAGAAACAGGCAAATCATCACCATCTCTTGCAATATGCGGAAAATGATCTCCAACCAATCAAATGGAATCCCTGTAAATTCATCTTACACACTATACACATAAATACACTTACTCCCAGTAATAAGAGCTGCAATTTTGAAATTTGGTCCTTAAAAATAGTTTGGATGCAACACTACAATCACCATAGTCAGAATGATTGGAATTGCAATATTTTTACTGCTTTCCCCAGCAAAGGGTGGAGATCTATTTTAACTAACTTGTCTGCATTTAATAAATTTTAAAAGAAGAGCAAACACCCATGCCATGTTAATAGTAAGGACTGGGTTAAGAGCTGGTAGATTTCCTCTTCCACAGTATCCAAAAGCAATCCTGCTGAAATCCTTGTACCAGTGAAAGAGATTGATAAAGCATGCTTTAGATGCTCCATCCAAACAATTGCAAAGCTCGCTTGGAAATTATTACAATTTCAACACATGACCATTCCGTAGCGCTCACTGCTTCAAACTTATTTAGATGTTGCAAACATTTGAAGGCACTGAGGAATTCGTTCAGTATCTCTCAATAATTGTGCGTGCACACAAACCTTGACACACACACTTACAGGGAGAGAAGACAGGTGTGACTGGTTCTGATGTCTCCCACTTGCCCAATTTGACTTGCATTGTGTTTGTTCACTATGTTACTAATTTATTTTTATAAACAATCTATGTTCCCCCACCCAACTGGGGGGAAAGGAAGAAAGAAGTAGTAACAACAACATATTTCCCACCCGCTTTAATAGCAGAACTGCCGAGCAGGAAGGGACCCAATGAATAATCTAGTCCAGCCCCTGTCAAGATGCCACAGGGGTGGGGGTGGGGTGGGGACTGAACTCCCAACCTCTGGCTCTCCAGCCAGATACCCAAACCACTGAGCAATCCATGTGTAGTGGCCACATCTATTTTTCCTAGGAAGCACTCCCTCGCTCCCATGAAGTGCTGTTGCCCTGATCTGCACCATGGAGTAGAACAGGTGTAGGCAGCGCACGATGGTCCAGATGCTACCATTCCCAGCATTCTGCATCACCAGGCACATGGGCCACCTGATCCTCACCTTGTCCAGTTGGATGACACAAACCATCATTCTGTTTAAATACCTACTTTTACATCAGGGCACTTACACTGGATCCTGAATAATTATTATATGCAAATCAGTGCCTTCCTAGGCTTGGTCCATTATGACTCCTTTTTCGGTGGTTGTCAGAGTTTTTTATGTAAAGGTCTGATAAAGAGTTGTTTTAAATTCTGGGAAATCGGGGTGGTATAAAAATGCAATAAATAAATAAACAAACTTGTAATTAAGTGAAGATTGTGTCCAGCTGAGGACTGGAGCAAATGGGGAAGGTGTCCTTGACCAGGAAGGCTTATGTACAAGGTCACAAGAGCGAGGCTCAGAAGAAAGACATTATATCATGGGATGTAAAATATGGAAACATGATTGGAAAGGTTTTCTATATACAGTATACTGTGCATAAGGCAGTATGTTCTTGCTGCTAGCTGAAAATGCTGTCAGTCAAGGCTGTTTGCTGGATTGCTATCAGTCAAGGATGCTTCTGGCTGGGGATGTGATAGCCAGAGATGCTGTCAGGACCAGGTTGCTGCCACACAAGTGGTGCTGTGGAACAAGGCTGCTTAGCCACAGGGCTGGGGCTGTTTAGCCTGTGATATGCTGTGTAAGTTGAGATGAGTAGCTGGTGTCTGGATGTAAGTCTGAAGACTACTGGAATCTCTAAATGAAACCAGCAATGGAGTCTGTCATATTCATTTGTCTCTGCTGTTGTCTTACTCGTCCACTGCACTGCGGTTAACCCCTCAAATTCCTGTTGGGGGTGTTTAAGTGGCCTGCACTGTGCAAAGACAAATGGTACCACAACATACAGGCTTCGGTTCTCTTAGATCCAACCGTGATTTCCTGCAATCCCAGCATTTGCCTCCTGAGACAACTGCCTCACTCTGATTTCAGCACACACACACCCCAGCCAAAGAGATGTCACATGAGAGTACCACTTTCCTCTCACCCTCTTTGAATGCTTGCTTTTATAGTGAACGGGAGGAGGCAGAAAGACAAGGATACCCTCGGTCTTTTCAGTCGCTCCTTTCATAAGTGAGCTGGGGGAGGCCAGTTTGGAGCAGGCGGAAGACTTTCCTCTTGCAGGAAAGGAAAGTTAAAAGCGCAATCTGTTGCTGATCTGATACAAAAGGGAGCCCTCCCGTCATACCTCTCTTAAGATAGAAGAGAGACCCTGTGAGTTTAAACTGCTCCAAAGCATTTAATGGATTCAAGAGAAGACCTTGATGCTTTTCTCTTAAGAGAGGCAAGTGGGAGGCTATTAGCATAACCATTGTCTTTGGCAGGGGAAAAAGACACTTCAAGAGACAGATTTAAAAACACACACGCTGGAGTTCCCTTAATTTTAAAGCACACGTGGGCAGATAGTAAAAGACTGCTTTCCCTGCCATCCCCATCTCTCTATCATAGCATGCAGGAGAAGGAAGGAAGGAAGGAAGGAAAATCTTTAGCAGGATGATTCTGAGAGCAGAGAAACTCAACAACCTCCCTTAAACAAACAGGTCTTAAAGGCGTAAGTCAGGATCAGGACTTACAACAGTCCCCTGTCCACATGCATCTGCCTTTGGTTAGGAAATACTGAACATAATGCTTTTGTGGTGGCCACAAAAACGGCAGTATCATTCTAGAGCTCTACATCTTGATTTTTTAAAAAATATATTAATGAAAATACTGTAACACACAATAAACATTATCAGACACATGCCGCAGATGACATAATGTTCATTGATTCAAAATAAGGAGGGTAAGACAAAAGGGAAACAGAAATAAACACACACACACACACACAAAACCACCCCACACCCAGAAATGCAAAAAGAAAGAAGAAATGCAGCTATATTATCTTATGTGACTTTGTGCACCCTAAATCTTGAAATACGTTGGCTGCTGCATTGGCTGAGCAACAATCTTTTCAAGAAAAATCACCATTAAAAGATACAAGCTGGGCGACAAAGAAAGACACATGCCGTTTGTGGAACATTTCCACAACAGTACATCCTAGCTTACTGAGACTGTTCCCCCCCCCCTTTTTTTTTCTTCTAAGTTCGGTGGTCAGCAAACCTGGATAGGAGCTCCTCATGAATCCATGTGCAGCATCAGCTGTGCTCATGGAAAGAAAACCACAGTGTTCACGAGTGCAATGAATGTCCTCTGCGATGAAATCAATTCATTTCTTAGAATGCAAAATGCTGGGGTGCTTGTTTTCAATATGAGAGGAGAAATAAGAACTGACCCACGCACATGTTTTAAAAACTGCAGATCTGCAATTTCATCTCTCTCTGAGAGAGAGAGAGAGAGAAAGAGAGAGAGAGAGAGAGAGAGATGGAAAAGAGAGACCCAACAGCTGCAACGCACTTCAGTGCAGATAATCACAGCTTATCTGGTTTGTCATTTAAAGCCCAGAAAATGCCATTTGATCCAAGAACATGGGAAATGAGACAAAGCATTCCATAGACGCTTGTTAGGGCCTTTAATACCAGGTGGCCTACACTCAGATTCCAACTAGTTGTTAAGAGGGATGCTGATTCCCCACAAATAACAGCCATTGCCTTTCACACTGGCATCTCCCCAAATACGTCACCTCAATGCAACATTTGCAAATTAAGACCATTTTGAGATTCCGACAATAAAGCCCTGCCAGAAACAGGGGTCATCCATTCCAATGAAGGGTGGAGAGAGTGAAAACAGAACAAAGTAAACATTCATTGACCCAGCATGCTGTTAGTCTGTGGATCTCCTTGACTCAGGAGGTGGTGATGGCATCTGGCCTAGATGCCTTTAAAAGGGGATCAGACTGACACCTGGAGGAAAAGTTCACCGAAGCTGACAAACCACGATGGGGAGACAAGTTATTTCAAGGCTTAAAGGGGGGGTACCCCAAAATGCCAGACGCAGGGGAGTGGCACCAGGAGACCGGGATCGGGTTGTCTCGTGTGTTCCCAGAGACATGGGGGGGTGGCACTGGGAAATCCAGGAGGCTGGGCTACATGGGCCCTGGACCTGAATCAGGAGGGGGCCGCTTATGTTCTTTAGATGAGGAAGTAATGCCAAATTTATTCTACTCCTCAAGGAATATAAGAAGAGCCATGCTGGATCAGGCCAAAGGCCCATCTAGTCCAGCTTCCTGTATCTCACAGTGGCCCCACCAGATGCATTTGGGAGCACACGAGAATAGACATCTGTCTCCTGATACCACTCCCTGCCTCTGGTTCTTGAAATACCCCAGTTTTAAGCCTGGAGATGACACATCTCCATCATGGTTTGTAACCTGTGATGGACTTCTTCTCCAGGAATCTGTACAATCAATCCCCTTTTGAAGGCATCCAGGACAGATGCCATCACCACATCTCGTGGCAGGGAGTTCCACAGATTAATAACACACTGGGTAAAAAAAAATATTTTCTTTTATCTGTTCTCACCCTTCCAACCCTCAGTTTGAGTGGATGTCCCCTAGTTCTGGTATTTTGTGAGAGGGAGAAGAATGTCCCTCTATTCACTTGACTCATGCCCTGCCTTATTTTGTATGTCTCAATCATATCCCTCCCTCAGGTGTCTTTTTTCCAGGCTAAAGAGCCCAAAATGTTTTAGCCCTCTTCCCAGTCTGGGTGGGTCCGCCCCCCAGCTGGCGCAAAGAGTGAGGAATCTGGGCGTCGTCCTGGACCCGGATCTGACCCTGGAACCTCAGGTGTCAGCTGTGGTCAGGTCGGCCTTTTACCATCTAAGGCTTATCGCCCAGATTCGCCCGTACCTCGATGAGAGCTCCCTGAGAACTGTGGTACAGGCGCTGGTCGTGTCGAGGCTGGATTACTGCAACGCTCTCTACATGGGGCTCCCCTTGAACCTTGTTCGGCGATTGCAGCGGGTCCAGAATACGGCGGCCAGGTTGGTGGTTGGCGCGCGCCGTTATGACCGCGCCACCCCTATCCTGACCTGCCTACACTGGCTACCCGTTGCCTCCCGAATAAGGTTCAAGGTGTTGGTTTTGATTTACAAAACCCTCCATGGCTTGGCCCCAGCTTATTTGGTGGAGCGTCTCACCCGGCAACTAGATCCGGCCCGACCCACCCGTGCCTCGGTGGCTCTTTCACTGCGGACAGTCACCCCGAGGGAGGCCCGTAAGGCGAGTACTCGTGGGCGGGCCTTCTCGGTGGTAGCACCTTCCATTTGGAACCGTCTTCCCAGTGAACTGCGGCGGGCTCCATCGCTGGCGGCTTTTAAGAAGAATTTGAAGACCTTCCTTTTTCGAGAAGCCTACGGCGATGCATAGGGACCCGTGTATATTTATCTTTTTTAAAAAAAAAAAACCCGCCTGATTGCTCTTGGATCTTATTCCTTCTGTTACTGTTGTCTGTATTGTATTGTATTGATTTTTAATTGTTTTATCTGGATGTTGTCAACCGCCCAGAGTCCCCATCGTGGGAATGGGGCGGTATACAAGTGTAATAAATAAATAAATAAATAAATAAATAAATAAATAAATAAATAAATAAATAAATAGCCTTTCCTCATAAGGGAGGTGCCCCAGCCCAGGAATCATTTTAGTCGCTCTCTTCTGCACCTTTTCTAGTTCCACTGTCTTTTTTGAGATGCGGTGACCAGAATTGTACACAATACTCCAGGTGCGGCCTTACTATTGTTTTGTACAATGGCATTATAATGTTGGCTGTTTTATTTTCAATCCCCTTTTTGATAATCCCTAGCATGGAACTGGCCTTCTTCACCACTGCCATACATTGGGTAGACACTTTCACCTTTCCTGATCCGTCACGGATAGCTCAGAGCCCATGAGTTGATAAACAAAGTTTTGATTTTTTTTGCCCCAATATGCATTACTTTACATTTTGCTACATTGAAACGCATTTGCATTTTGCAGCCCATTCCCCCAGTTTGGAGAGATCCTTCTGGAGCTCTTCACAATCTTATCTGGTTTTTTACTACCCAGAAAAGTTTCGTGTCATCTGCAAACTTGGCGATGTCACTGCTTATCCCCGTCTCCAGGTCATTTATGGACAGATTGAAAAGCACTAGACCCAGGACAGAACCCTGGGGCACACCGCTTTTCACCTCTCTCCATTGTGAAAATTGTCCATTGACACCAATCTTTGTTTCCTGGATCTCAACCAGTTCTCAATCCATAAGAGGACCTGTCCTCTTATCCCCTGACTGTGCAATTTTCTCAGCAGCCTTTGGTGAGGGACTGTGTCAAAAGCCTATTGAAAATCCAGATAGACTATATCCACCGGTTCACCCAAATCTACATGCCTGTTGACCTTTTCAAAGAATTCTAAAAGGTTTGTCAGACAAGACTTACCCTTGCAGAAGCCATGCTGATTTTCTCTCAGCAAGGTTTGTTCTTCTATGTGTTTTAAGATTTTCTCTTGGATGAGGCTTTCCACCATCTTCCTGGGACAGACGTAAGGCTAACCGGCCTGTAGTTTCCCAGGTCTCCCCTCCTTCCTTTTTTAAAAACTGGTGTTGTGGAAGTTGTTGAAATATAGGGGTGTTGAGATGGACTGAAGCATGCAGTCCACTCAGTTCTGGAGCTCATCTTCACCCTTGATATTTGGAATAAACTTTTAGGTGGGTTTGTTCTTCAAATATAGGCAAATACTGTAAGTGTGTAAGAGCCTTGGGGCACAGTGGTTAAACTGCTGTACTGCATTCACAACCTGAGGTTCAATCCCACGTAGCTTGCTCGAGGTTAGCTCAGCCTTCCATCCTTCGAAGGTTGGTACAATGAGAAACTAGCTCACATGGGTGGTGGTGGGGCAATGTGTAGCCTGTAGAGAGTGCTTGAAGTGCTATGGGGCAGTATATAAGCAGAACACTTTGCTTTGCTTTTTTATTTTGCTTTATCATTCTCCCTTCTTACAAAAAAAAACAAAAAAGAGGGGGACTCACACTACCTCTGCAAGACTAGCCACCCTTCCCTCCCTCTAGACTACTGTCTGAAGAATAAAATGTTGGCCTTCCCCTGGTTAAGAAGGCATATAATGAGCTACAAAGCTCTCTCCCTAGTTTGCCCTTTGCTGAAATAAGTCATTCTGTGTAGTTCACAAGATGGGAAGATTACCTTGTTTTCTGCAATAAGGTCTGCAGCTGAAAAGCTTGTTAGCAGCCCTCTGTTACATTTCTTCTGTGAGGGTGAAAAATGTCAGTGGCCCAAAGGACACACCATGGAGGAAATTAGAACCGGCAGAACAGGAGCGCTAATGGTAGGACGGTTCTTTCTACTCAAGGTTGGCGAGGAATTACAAGCAGCCCTGAATCTACCAGGAAGAAGACTCAGTGTAGCTGTGGGGCAAAACAATTCTGTAATCTAGCCAGCAACGTGGGAAAGAGAAAATCAGTTAAGCAAGGAAGATGATAATACAATTAAACAGACATACTGTACAAGTTAAGCAAGGAAGCGGGGAACCACGTCCAGGCCAGGGAGACAGAAACCTGTGAATTCAACAGGAAGGTGTTTTATGAGAAAATAGTGTTGGTATTGCTGGACTCCTGGACTGACACCATCCCCAGCTGGCGTAGAACGATAGAATCACAGAGTTGGAAGAGACTTTAAGGGCCATCCAGTCCAACCCCTGCCATGCATGATGGAAGGTACTGCGGAGAACAGTCAACAACTAAGAGTTACATGAATCTGCATCCATGGTTAGAAGTTCTCCAGAGCTTATATCAACATGTCTCAGCCCTACATGGAGGTTCCTTATGCTGAATTTGGGACATGTACTATAAGCCACTCAGATAAGACCCCTCCCCATAAAATAAGACACAATCAGTAAGAAAACAGAAAAGCCCATCATCTTCCCAACTCAGCACACTGTTTTAATGCCCAACTATCCAAACTCAGGGCATCCAAATGTCACCAAGGAGAAGCCTGTGTGATGTAACAAAAGGTCTTCTGCAGCAAGATCTCTTCAAACAGGATAGACAAAAGCAACACAGCGAAAACAACCCACTTGTGACTCTTTTGAATGACTCAGCATCAGAATTTGAGGGTTTATCTCCCCCTGCCTCCCTCGTCAAGGAGAGGCGTTTTCATAAATGTGATGCAGCCAACAAAACTCAGTGTGTTGTGCAGAAACTGCATGGCTGTCTTTGATTCCCCCCCCCCCACATCCCACAAGGACACTCCTACGCATGTCCTTGTCCCCCAAAAGTAGCTTCAAACAAAAAGAATGGTTAAACAGGCTATCTTCAAGCTGAGTTAATTGGTTGCAGCACAGCTAAGGTGGCCATTTCTAAAAGTCTGATGGGTCAACCAGGTGAAGGGGAGATCCATCCTTCCACTCCTCCATGACATTCACAAGATGATCTTGGGTGAGTCACGTTCTCTTTCATCCTGGATCGACCCAACAGGACCCTGCCTGGACCTCAGTGGAGGAACTGTGGGAAGAAAAAGAAGCACACTGCCGTAGGGATCTGGCTGTGGGGCCAGAGGCTGGGAGTTGGATTTCCCCACTGAGCCTCCCAAGGGAAGACCCGGCCTGGGCAAAAAACTGCACGGTCCCAGGGGTTCCCACTCACACTTCTGAAGAAGAAAGAGAATGGGAAAACCACTTCTACCGTGTTTCCCCGAAAATAAGACACTGTCTTATATTTATTTTTTCTCAAGAAAATACACTAGGGCTTATTATCAGGGGATGTCTTATTTTCGGGTAATCTTTCCTCCGTCTCTCCCTTCCCCTGGTTGAGAGGTGGAGCATAGGTGTCAAGTTTTATCCGGCGCTGCCTGGAACATGAGGTGCAACATGCGTGTGCGTGCACAAAAAACAGCCAAACATGCACGCACACGTGAGCCTCTTTCCATTCCCGCTACCAATGTTTTATTTATTTATTTATTTTGCGAAGGTCCCAGGTGGCGACGTGATGCCTGAGCTGGGTGGAGGGGATAGCTGCGGCTTGGTTTCCTCCGGGGAGGCGCTGGCTGAGAGGCAACACACCCGCACTCCCACTCAGCACCCGACAGAGACAGGAGGACGGCAAGAGAGAGAGAGAGAGGCAACAACGCAGGCAATGCACTACCCTGGGTTCGAGGGCGAGCGAGGGGGCAGCAGCGAAGGAGCGAGTGACAGGCAAGTTCGCCACGCCCATCACTAGATCTTATTATCGGAGTAGGGCTTATATTTAGCAAATGCATTAAAATCCTGCTAGGGCTTATTTCTGAGTGGGTCTTATTTTCAGGGAAACAGGGTATATATTCTCTCTACGTAAACAGCCCAGGAAAGTCAGAACTGACTAGATGGAGCACTGTCATTGTTATTTTAATAAAGAATATACTAAGCATAGAGGCTTCGACATCGGCTGCTGAAGGGATAACATCATGAGCACCTTCCATGTCACTCTCTAATCTTGAACTTATGGGGGTTTTTTTTTTGCAAACCTTTAAAATTTGTGTGCTTATTTACAAGGTAAAAAGGTAAAGGTTCCCCCCGCACATGGGTGCTAGTCTTGTCCAACTCTAGGGGCGGTGCTCATCTCAGTATTCAAGCCGAAAGAACCAGTGTTGTTCAAGTCCATGGCTACATGGCCAGCATGGCTGCAAGGAAACACTGTTTTACCTTCCCACATTTTACGGCAGTACCTATTTATCTACTTGCATTTACATGCTTTCGAACTGTTAGGTTGGCAGGAGCTGGGGTTATCAGCGGGAGCTCGCTCCTCTGCGTGGTACCCTGGATTCGAACCGACGAGCTGCGGACTTTGCAGCCAACAGCTTTCGGAGCCTTAGTCCACTGAGCCACCACACCCCTGTTTACAAGACTGATAAAAAAATTAATGGAAAAGAGATGCCACAAAGCCGACACCGCTTTCTACCCTTTCTCCTGCGAAGAAGAAATGCAGACTGTTACAAAAAAAGAGAGAGAAAGAAAGACAAAGAGACTATCAGGAAACTGCAAGTCCTTTTGAAAGTATGTCATGCATAATATTAGGCTATATTCATTAACAGCTTCCACTTCATTTACAGACCTTCTTTTCATTGTAATGGCTGATGACCGACTGGCTGTTAATTATTATTTCAAAGTGTGGATGTTCTCAGATCAAGCTTGTTAGCAAATAGATTACGTGGCTAGAAAGAAACCAAAGAGACCACAGGCTAAATTGGATGTGGCCTCGTTTTGAAATCAACCCCGTCTTCAGCAACAGCATTCTGCCATCGGATGCCACATCCGCCTAACGGATTATTCCATCCTAGTTTAGCGTGTTTCAGGTTAAGGCGATTACGAACTGCACCACACACTGACAGTATCTTATTTTCTGTTAAAAGCAGAGGGTTTTTTTTTCCATTAGGCTGTGGGGTTCTTTCCAGAATCAACAACATTATTTAGAAGCCCTAAATTACTGCTGGTAACACGGGAGATGAGAGTGATTAGTTCTCAATTCATTATAATTTTTTTACCTCCAAGGAACTAAAGGTTCGTGATTGTGTTTCCAACCCTACTTCTCAGCCAAAATTAAAACCCAGGAAAAATATAATATATTAAGGAGAGGCAAAGTGTTTAACACTCTCTTTTCCAGACCTCACCAACCAACATTTTCATTCCCTTATTATTCTCTTCCCTCCAGAGAAAAAGAGGTAGAACGAGCTGTGGTGGACAAATTTTAAGAGAGCTACATATTCTATTCTGCTTTTAAGTGAATGGATACCAATTTTACAAATGGGCATTCTTATTGTGGCCATTATATGCTCCTGCTTCAGGTAATTAGGGCCAGAATCAAACGATACAATTTAGAGGCCTCCGTGGGGCCAAAACAGAGAGTCAAGATGATTTCCCAGTCTTCCAGATCAGGATTTTAGGGAGCAGAGGGAAGAACTGCAAGTGCAATGTTAACTTCTGAGAGAAGTAACGGAAACAAGTAGAAATATATTTTTGGATCACGGCCCATTTTATTTTATAACATTTGTATGTTTTGTTTTGTTTTGTAACTGTAACTCTTAGCAGACCTTTGGGAAGCTATCCCTTGGTCAGAAATACAAAAAGAACTTAAATAAATAAATAATAACAGTTAGCAGTGGAGGTGTTGGTGGGGATGCTGAAGAAAAATTGTTATTCCCTTTAAATGGTATAGATTGCCCTTTTATACTCTCAGCAGCCAGGTAAGGTAAGTCTGGCTGACTGAAAAGGGTGTCCCCAAGGCCTCCTCCTCCTCCTCCTCCTTTTTAATTAAAATTTTAATACAGAAGAGAAAGCAATAGACAAAATAATATACAGAACAACTGAACTCATATTTAACACAGAACATCTTTCCTTCCACAAATCAGCATGTGTTGTTGGGGGATACTTGGTATGATGATTAGATTATTGTAATCATCCTACCAAGGCCACCTTCTTGAGACTGAGCAGAGAGGAGAACCTGGGTTGCCCCAGCCCTAACCAACAAGGGGACGACACCTGCCACGCAGAGGCCACCTTCCTGGTTCATCTCCATGTTGTTGAGACCTTGGCAACAGTTTATAATCTGCAGTTGGCTTGAACCCCTGGCAAGCCTAAAAGGAGGGTGAGGGCAATGGAATCAAAGTTTGGAGGCTCAAAGCAGTTGGATGGTTGACCATCTGAATCCGTGCCCATAACCATATTCAGTTGGCCAGCCCCCCTCCCCTGTTTGAGGTGGAGGATTTTCTCTTGGCCCTTGGGGTAGGGATTGAGTTCAAGGGTCTGTCCTTTGGCCAAGGAAATGCCTAGCCAGAACAATCACTCCCCTGCTGATACAGGAGTTGAGCGAAACCAGAAGAGAGATGGGAGGATGGAGCAGATTGAACAGCCATTTCTTCTATGCCAAACAAGGGA
Organism: Phrynocephalus versicolor; assembly: GCA_023846285.1. Classification (NCBI taxonomy): domain Eukaryota; kingdom Metazoa; phylum Chordata; class Lepidosauria; order Squamata; family Agamidae; genus Phrynocephalus; species Phrynocephalus versicolor. The sequence goes on along the minus strand of JAHTLZ010000089.1, from coordinate 4,983,475 downwards.
TTAATGAGAACAAATGCTTCCATTAGCAATGCGAGTTGGATTTGAAAGTCAAAACAAGCGCTGTTGGGAATACAATTCCACTGCCTTTGAGAAGCCCCACCGCCCAAAAAAACAAACAAAAAACAAACACCAAAGCAAAACAAATCAAGGTGCCCCCAATATGACATCTCTCCATTCAAAGGCATCCCTTAATAATAAAATGGATGCTTGCTTTGCTGCTTTCTTCAACAGTGTTTCTCCTCTAATCTTCCCCCAATGAGACGTAACATTAATTACTACATTTAAAGGAAGTTCCATCTCCATTACTGTCATTTTCCCTCTCTCTTTTCATCTTGAGCATCTGAAACTTGTTCTCTGGGTGGTGGTGGTGGTGGTGGTGGGAGCAACAGAAGGAGGAACAGGAAACAATATGCAAGGAATGGTTTTTATTATTATTTGTGCAATGTCAACTACAAAGGGAATCAATATTTTTGTCATCGCACCTTCTGTCGTGTGCTCAACCTCCCTCCCCCCCCACACACCAGCACTATAATCTTCGCTGTCATTTGAGTTTTAATTGTGTTGTTTCCTCTGGTGTGTAGAAGTAAATCTTATCTGTTTTGGATTAAAATTCAATGAAGGTCACGGCGGCTCGAAAATTTACCAGGCTGCTGCAATTAATGTTCATTTGGCTTTGATAAATTGGAATGTTTCCCCTACGATACAATTGGAGTGGGCCTGGGAAGCCATAATTCTTCCATTAACTCAATGATTTCCCTTGCATGATAGAGCAACCTGTCACTGTTCTGTTTGTCATCTGTCACTTCAAGGTTCTGGGCATATGCCTGATATGATTTATTATGATTATTTGGGCTGGTTGTGTCAAAACACTTAAAACCACTAATTATTCTTCCCATGTAAATTGCTAATTTAAACAAAAACATGTGATGCATCCTTCCCCGTGCTCTGATTATTCCCCTGCTTAATTATTGTTCCCAGTCATTATAAATCCTTGTTAAGGGCTTCTTTTTGCATGGATTGTTTTAGAAGATTCGGCTGGTTTAGAATCTAAGAGAGGTCCCAGTAGCTTCCATCACACCAAGCAGTGATGGGAGGTGTCAATACAATGCCTTGACGGACCAAACATGACTCCGTAATAGCTGTTGTGGGTTTTTCGGGCTGTTTGGCCATGAGAGCCACAGCCAAACAGTTCCCTGGTATACCCCAGAGCACAGAGAGAACTCCTAGTTCCCTGAGCTCCTTGCCCTCCGAAGATGCTAGCCACAGAGTCGGGCAAAATGTCAGGAAGAAAAACTTCCAGAACATAGCCTGAAAAACTCACAGCAGCTATCAGATCCCAGCCGTGAAAGCCTTTGAGAATACATCACTCTGTAATTCTCTTTTGAAAAAAAGTACACTTCTCTGTTGGACAAGAGCAAAAGGGGGGGTGAGCCATGTGGCCATCACTAAAATAGGTTACGGGCGATATCTTTATAGGCCACTATTAAAATAATAATAATAAAAAACATTGCAAGCTTTCGAGTGCAGTAGGTCACCCTTCTTCAAAGCAGGTCCCAGAAGTTCAGACAAGTTAAAACATGGGCTTTACCAGGAGTTTACTTTTAAAGTCCTTTGTTAGATGGTGTTCTTAAAGTCCTTGGCGAGGTGATGTTGCAGCCAGGGCTGGAGTCTTGTTGGAGGCAAGATGGGCAGTTGTAAAAAGCTGCTTCTTAAGTCACACCCCCGTTCTTCAAACAAAGAAACATGGGTCATATACCACCCCTACTCCTTAACCCAGCTTTCTGTTCGGTGATGTATGAAACCACACAATGGATGGTGGATGCATGGATGGATCTATGTATTTATTTAAAATATTTCTATTCTATCGTTCTCCCTGAAACTGGAGACATTCAAAAATCCAAAGGATAATTGTGTTCCTTCCACACATCAGACTTGCGGGTGGGGTCAAATCGATACATTTCGGGCAAGAATTTGCAGTGGTGAGAGTATGATTGCAGCCACCAGAAGAAACAAGAAGAAACAAGAAGAGATGTGGAAGAAAGTAGAAGGAGCCCTACTTTTAGAGCCAAACAAATATTACAAAGGAAAAATCCGCCTTCACTCTGCACTCCACACAGTGCAAAGACACACGAGGTTATTTTATTTTATTCTAATTTAATTCTATTTTTAAAGAGCAATAATCCCTTAAAAAGCCACCATAATAGTTGTACAAGCAGAGCAATGATAATTTATGGCCAAAGTGAATGTGGAAATAAATCATTGCCATTTAGACAGATCCTCAAGAAACCGCACACACTGTGTGTTTCTCTCATATAGGCATGGAGAGCTGGAGATATCAGCAGCATCTCCCTTGGACCCTTGCCTTCTTTCCCTCAACACCCCCTCCCCCCCCAAAAAAAAATACTACATTTCTCCCTTGAATTGCATGAATCTTAATGGTATTCTTTTGGTTATACATAGATTTATTTTCCATATATAAACAAATATTTCAAAAAAAATATTCAATAAATACTGTGCTTCTGTTCAAGTCGTGGAAGGGGCCTAAGAAAAGTAGGTCTTGGACTTCCAGAGGCCTCTGTTGCGGCCGTGTGGTGGTCGGAATGAGACGGTTCTGGGTCAGTAGCCAGGCAGGATACTTCTCCCTGGTCCAATGGCCTGGCTGGCCCCCACGGGGTGCCTGGGGAGAGTGCTGGGGCAGGCAGGCAGGGAGGTGGACATGGGCCAGGGACCTCTGCCTGTATGTGTGTGAAGACGTTACACATTGCATACTTTGGGGAGGCATAAGAGTTATACACAGATTGTGAACTACACGGGGCTCAGGCACCCTAAAGCCCAGCATTGTTCAAAGGTGAGGCTTCAGTAGCCTGTCTGTTCAACCGCCAAACAGAAACAAAAACTTAGCAATGAAAAGCCCTCCAAGTGATGGAGCTTCCTTTGGTGGGACACTCTTCTAACGGATTGGTTTTTCCCCAACATACGGCCACTCCTCACTTAACAGCCAACCTGTTTAACGACCGCTCAGATGAAGAACCACCACCAGCGGCCCAAGCGGCTGCCCGTCCAGCCCCACAGGGCCTCATCCGAAGCATCCGGCCTGCTTCTGCTCACCTACACCTACCTGCTCAGCAGCTCAGAGGAGAGGAAGCAAGTGTTCCCCCCAACGCCCACGCCCACCCCCATCTTCCACCTCCTCTCAGCTTCCAAGGCATGGGTGCTTCTGCAAGCCTTGGTTCCTTTTCCAAGGAGACAGGCGGGGTGAAAATATTGAAAGTAAAAATAAAATAAATAAATGCCTCTGCTGGGGGGGGGAGAATGCCTGAGGCGACCACCACCTTCGCCTCTATTTCCTCTTCCTTTTTTTCCCTTCTCCTCCCGTGGCCTCCCAGAGAGCCTCCCCACTCGGGCCTGCCTGCAAGGAGGGAGGCCTCCACTCACCACAAGACGTCCGCCTTGAGCTCCTCACTTAACAACCCATTGGCTTAATGACCTAGTCATTGTGGGAAGGGAGCTCCAGCATCAAGTGAGGAGTGCCTGCCACAAGGGAAGCATCTGCGCAGCTGACAACTGCTTGGTGGGAAAGCTCCAACTTGAGAAAGCCTCAAGGCGTCAGGAGTCCCATCACCTTGTCTTTCCCTGGCATGATATCACATATGGGGAAGGAAGACTCCTGACAGCACAGAAGCCTTCAACTCAACTAATTTGAGTGAAAACAGACAGCTACCAAGACGGGTGTGCTGAAGGTGTTCCCACTCCTTGTCGCCCAGCTCCCTGCCAACTCCAGAGAGAATTTCTCTCCAAACACCTGGGAGGCACCCTTTGCTTTCGAAAGTGGATTTGCTCATGCGGAGCTCAGAGGGGAGGGCTAGGCTCAGAACTTCTGAAGAATATCGGGGGCCATGTAATGATACCTGCAAGACAAAATTCCTCTTCTAGAAGGGCTATTCCCCAGGCCCCAGTGAGGTAGGTGGAAATGCTTGCGCATCACCGGCTCCACTGGGACTGGAGTGAGGAAACGGGGAGAGAAATGGGTGCCTTTGATCTGACAAGGAGCAGCCGCAGAGGCAGCATTGCCGTTCTCATTGCCATTCTCTGTGAGCAAAGGGGGAAGGAAAGGAGGTGTCACTCACCATGATGGAGATGTGAAGGATGTGCATCTGCTCCTCCACGATCTCGGAAGGTTCCTGCAGGCTTGGTGGTGTGGCCCGCGACAGCTGCTCGGCGCTGCTCATGGAGACGTGGAAATAGAGGGTGCCGTTTTCCAGCCACTGCTGCTTCCAATGCACCAAGGAAATGTCAGATACAGTTCCTGACATCTCTGGATGGGAGCGGGGTGGGGAGAGAGATTTATTTGAACATTAGTATTTGCACACAGCTGAAGACAGATCCTCCTCAGCTGCCTGACAGAATCCCTCATTCCCACCAGCAACCAAGCTTAGAGCACATCCAACTGCCCCCCCCACCTTCTTCTCCTTATTTTTTCACCCCTGTCTCAACTATCAATTATTTTGGCTCGCCCAGCCTTGGCTCCCCAGAAGCCTTCGCCACTCACGGTGCTGGCTGGGATTTCCGGAAGTTGCAGTCCCAGAACATGTGGGGACCCCAAGGCCATGGGAGGACCACTTCAAAGACATGGGTCCCTTTACCTACCCCTCCGTGCATAGCTGTGGCTAAAGGCATAACAACCTGTTATACTAATCCATAGAATCATACAATCATACAGTTGGAAGAGACCTCAAGGGCCATCTAGTCCAACCCCCTGCCATGCAAGAACCCCCATCACAATATTTCCGACAGATAGCCATCCAGCCTCTGCTTAAAAACCACCAAAGAAGCAGACTCCACCACCCTCCTTTGGGGCAGCATATTCCGCTGCCGAACAGCTCTAACTGTCGTGAAGTTCTTCCAAATGTTCAAATGGAATCTCTTTTCCTGTAGTTTGAAACCATTGCCCCGAGTCCTAGTCTCTGAAGCCATGGAAAACAAACCTGTTCCCTCTTCAATATGACATCCTTTCAAATATTTAAACATAGCTATCATATTCCCTCTCAGTCTTCTTTTTTGAAAGGCTAAACATTCCCAGTTCCCTAAGCCGTTCCTAATAAGACATTTCCTCCAGATCCTCAACCATCCTGGTCGCCCTCCTCTGCACTCGCTCTAGGTTGTCAACATCCTTTTTAAACTGAGGCGCACAGAACTGGACACAGTACTCCAGGTGGGGTCTGACCAGAGCAGAATAGAGTGGCACTATCACTTCCCTTGATCTAGACACTATCGTTCTGTTGATGCAACAAAGAATCGCATTGGCTTTCCTGGCCGCCGCATCACACTGCTGGCTCATGTTCAATTTATTGTCCACCAAGACCCCCAAATCCCTTTCACAGGTACTATTCTCTAGCCAATTGTTCCCCATCCTATATCTGTGCAATTCATTCTTTTTACCTAGATGTAGCACCCTACATTTCCCTCTGTTGAAATCCATTCCATTAGCTTTGGCCCAGCATTCTAATCTGTCAAGGTCCTTTTGGATTTTCATCCTAACCTCTAGGGAATTAGCAACCCCTCCCAATTTCGTATCATCTGCAAATTTAATTAGCATACTCTCTATTCCTTCCTCCAAGTCATTAATAAAGATATTGAACAGCACTGGACCCAGAACAGAACCATGGGGCACCCCACTGGTCACGTCTCTCCAAGATGATGAGAGACCATTTATGATCACCCTTTGGGTGCGATCAGTCAACCAATTACAAATCCACCTAACAGTAGCACTATCTATCCCACTTTCTACTAACTTCTTAGCAAGAATACCATGGGGAACCTTATTGAAGGCCTTGCTAAAGTCCAGATAAGCAATATCCACAGCATTCCCCTCATCCACCAGGCCTGTAATTCTATCAAAGAAAGAGATCAAATTAGTCTGGCATGACTTGTTTTTAAGAAACCCGTGTTGACTTCTTGTAATGACAGCATTGTTTGTTAGATAATTGCAGACTGACTGCTTAATAATCTGCTCTAGTATCTTTCCGGGAATTGAAGTCAAGCTGACTGGGCAGTAATTATTTGGGTCCTCTTTTCCCCCCCTTTTGAAGATGGGGACAACATTAGCCCTCCTCCAATCGATGGGGACTTATCCTGTGTTCCAGGACTTCTCAAAGATTATTGCCAATGGTTCTGAAATTACTTCTGCCAGTTCTTTTAATATCCTTGGGTGTAATTCATCTGGCCCAGGAGACTTAAATTCATTTAATGTTTCCAGATGTTCCTGTACTACCTCCCTACTTATTCTATGTTGCAATTCCCATCCTACCTCATCTACTCTTTGTCCCAGCAGATCTCTTTCTTCCTTTTTGGAGAAAACAGAGGCAAAAAAGGTGTTGAGTAGTTCTGCCTTTTCCTTGTCTCCTGTTAGTAACTGGTAATCATTGCCACGCAGAGAGCCTATCATTTCCTTATTTTTCCTTTTGCTGCGGACATAACTAAAGAAGCCCTTTTTACTATCTTTAATCTTCCTGGCAAGTCTAAGTTCGTTTTGCGCTTTAGCTTTTTTTACCATCCCCCTGCATATATTAGCTGTTTGTTTATATTCCTTTTTGGTGCATTTCCCATTTTTCCATTCCTTGTACTTGTTTTTCTTTATAGCTAGCTGAGTTGAAAGTTCTTTAGTAAACCACTGTGGTTTCTTTAGACCTCTCCCATTTTTTCTTCTTGTTGGAACAGTTTTAAATTGTGCCTTTAATAGCTCGCTTTTCAGGAACTCCCATCCATCTTGGACTCCCTTCTCTTTCAGTGTTTCAGTCCATGGAATCACAGCCAATAATTCCCTAACTTTACAAAAATTGGCTTTCTTAAAGTCCAGGATTCTTGTCTGACTATGCTTAGCTTCACCTTCCAACTGTATAACAAATTCCAAGAGGGATGATCCCACCACTTCGACCCCATTTACAAGGTCCTCCTTATTGGTTAAGACCAGATCTAAAATGGTTTTGCCTCTGGTTTCCTCCTCTACCTTCTGAACCATGAAATGTTCTGCAAGGGCAGTAAGGAATTTGTTAGACCTTGCATTCCTAGCTGAGTAGGACTGCCAGCATATATCAGGATAGTTAAAATCCCCCATTACTACTACATCTCTCCCTTTTGACTGTGTGACCATCTGCTCACAGAAGGCATCATCCCACTCCTCCGGCTGGCTAGGGGGTCTATAATATACTCCCACAGTGACATCCCTCCTAGTTTTATCACCCCTGATTTTAACCCAAATACTCTCAACATGCTTCCCCTGCTGTTTATTTTGTATTACTTCAGCAGTGTAAATGTCCTTAATATATAAAGCTACACCTCCTCCTTTCTTACTCGGCCTGTTCCTTTGAAACAAGTTATACCCATCAATGACTACATTCCAATCATACGTCTCATCCCAACATGTTTCAGTGATGCCAATTATGTCATATTTATTTTGCTGTATTAGGAGTTCCAGCTCTTCTTGTTTGTTCCCCATGCTCTGTGCAATGGTGTAGAGACATTTTAGGCTGTGTGCACTTCTTACATATCCTTTGCTTAACCTGTTTTTCCTTGCACTGATGGTCTGCACTACTTTTTGTCCTGCTCCTATTTCAACATTTAGGCTAGTCTCCACAACTCTTTCTGGATCTCTACCGTTAAGAGAATTTTCTCCCTCCCCCTGCAAACTCAGATTAAAGCTCTCCCTTGATCTAGACATTATGCTTCTGTTGATGCGACCAGGAATCACATTGGCTTGTGAAACCTGGGTAGATTTCAGGTGTCAGAAGACTTGGTTTTGCCACAGGCAAACACAGTGAACCGTGATTGGTTCATTGGAAAATTTAAAATGCAACAGAAAACTACTGGCTACCCCTGAGCTCCTGAAACGTCTCATCCTCCCTTCTTAAAGCCAACAACAACAACAACTTTATTGATTAGCCGTTCGGGCCATATCATGTACTAAAACTACAAAGGTCCAGAAAGATACAAAAAATACAAGTTGTGACTGAACAGTTTTCAAGGTTAGGGTGGCCAAAACGAATTTTATCATTCAAAAGTCAGTGTCGCCTCTACAGTAAATGCCAATTTGATCAATATAGGAAGATCTTACTCTGGCTGCCTTACATATGAAATTGGCGACACCATGAACAACCTGCATGTTTGAGCTTTGAAGCAAAAAGGCGAGCTGAAAGTTCACATTCCAATGGGCAAATTTGGCCATCATTTTTGATAGCCAGGAGGGATCAGAGGTTTTGCTCCTCATTGTAGGGAAACCACAGTTCCTGTGACATCCAAAGCACGGAGAACTGTGGTTTATTCATACTTCCAGTGAACAAATAAGATAAATTTTGCTTTTAGATCACAGAGTTACCCCTAAATAAGAGCTGCAGGGAAGTCTAGTTGGTAGAAGCACAGGCTGCTCAAAACTGGGAATGAACACTGCTGATGTCATTCTTTCAACTATGAAAGAAGAGAAGGGTTTTTAAAAATGTCTACAGTTCCTCAAATCTCACTTCCCTAGCAGGAAACTCATCCACAGGTGTATAGCCAGGGATTCCACTTAAATTGTGAAAAGGAAATCTTTCATAATATCCAGATGGATTTCAGAGTCCCGGGACATCAGTCAAATTTTATATGGCTGAACAACAAACACGTGTAACCTTAGATACCTAAGGTGTTTTTGGTAATAAAGAAATGTCTGCATGAAATAATATTATCCAGTGTACAATTCTGCAAACAATGTCAGGAAGTAACATTCAACCAGCTGCTGCTGAAAGATCAAACAGAGACATAGACTCCGTTCTCGAAAAACTCCTCAGTAACGCTTGTGAAAAGTTACAAAATATTCCTTTCATTCTTTAAGATAAATTTATGTATATAAAAAGTATATGAACAAGCCTATATTTGAAGAGGAGTTCAAGTAGTTCCCTAAATTGGCATGTGTTTCAAGTAGTAAAAAGGCATAGTTGTTCCAATTTTAAGCCAGTTATCATCACAACATGGAATGAGAAGCTCTTGAACAAGGCACAGCCCAAACCAATAAATGTCAAAGATCTACACATTCAATTGCAAATGTCCTACGATTCCACACAGAAGGCCATTTTCTGTCCTCCCCAGAGGATGCAGCTTCTTCCACCAGGGAAGTCCCTTTGCACAGATCCCCCCATTTCGCAATCAAGAAAAACACATTGAAACTCAAGCTGGCAAGAGTTTAAGCCAGTGCAAAACTTATCAACATGCAAAGCAGACCCATGTCTCAAACAGGAAACCCTCTGCACAGGGCTCGTCTTGTCTATCAGACTTCTCTCTTCCTTATTCAAGAACAACACCCCCCCCAAAAAAAACTCCAACCCTCCTGGTTTTACAGCTCGCTGAATAACCAGCGGCTGTGTTTTCCTCCTTGACGGACACAAGGTTAAACCATTATTGCAAAAATCCCATAACTCAGCACTTTGCTAATTATTCTATTGACTTATCCCAGACAGAGGTGCTGCTACCAGATTCCCCAACAAGGACCGTCAGCGGCCTAGGGCGCTCATTATCCACAGGGCAAAAAACAGAAGGCAGCATCCTTTCCATCTAATGGCCGTGTCTGAAATACCTCAGGAGATACGGGGAAAGGATTCCTACCTTCAGTTCAGTGTATAATTTATTGGGGTTTTGACTCCCCCTCTTTTTAAATAGACTTCATTTCTACCTGGCTGTTGTCTTTCCTATCCTAGACCAATGAGAGGAAGAATCTAAATTTTACAAATATTAAATATGTACATTAGTTATTTTGAACCCTAGGATTATTCCTTGAATTAGAGTAGAGTAGAGTAGCCTTGAATTAGAATCCAAACAAACAAACAAACAAATGGGTGGAGGGATGGGCTTTATTTAGAGGATATTTATAAGCCCCTCTGAAAACCTCATGGGGTGTTAAGGCAGGGCTATAAGCATTACAAATACATAAAAGGAAATAATCCTGAAACAAGCAAACAAAAATGCTGCCATCAAATTAATCTTTCCAATCAATCTGGTTTATTTTAATTGCTTAATTTAGCTTATTGATTATGTGCTCCAATCTTAATTTTGAAACAACAGGGGAATGCTCGCTATCCAACAGACCTTCTCTCTCTCTCTCTCTCTCTCTCTCTCTCTCTCTCTCTCACACACACACACACACACACACACACACACACACACACACACTCTCTCTCTCTCTCTCACACACACACACACACACAAGTATATTAAATGCAGGAGGACACTTGTTTTTGAATGCTGGAAAATGGCAATGGAGCATACATTGATATTAAGGATTTATGCTCAGTTGATCAGAACAGCTCTGCCCTCCAAGCTCCAAACATGTTGCTAACATTTTAAGAGAATTAGTTTGTGCTTAAGTGCTTCAATCCAGAGTTTTAAAGAACATGACTTTTATTTTGTTTTTAATAGATCCTTACTCATGGAGACACATGGACACATATGGACACTAGGAATGCACGAAGCAAGAGATCCTGGGTCTTTAATATACAAAAAATATAAATACACACACACACACACAAACAGAGAGAGAGAGAGAGAGAGAATGCCAGATTTCTAGCATAGCATATTTATGAAACGAACAGAACGGAAAGTTCTGAGCCTAAATTATGCTGAGAGGCGGAGGGGGTGGGTGACACAGGAGGATAGAGAGGGGATGGAAAAAAGAAAAGAAAAACAGAGATCAAAGCAAAGTTTTAAACACCCTTTCACACCTTCCTCAAGGATCCCCAGGGGAGGGGGAAGCCATGTCTTTTAGACAGTTAAGGCTCACATACTTTGCCTCATCTACCGGCTTCCGATAAGAAATTCAGAAGATTCAAGGTTATCAAAGCTGTGCTTGTTGGAACAAGTTGTTAACATCACTGATAAATCTTATTGTTATTCCAACACGATCCGCCTAGCATAGATTAACATCCTCCCACCATCTCTGCACTGAAATCCATCTCCATCAACCACTTCATCACGTGTCCGGAGTGCTGTCCTGATTTAAAAGTGTTACAGGTAACAGGGAAAAGGAAGAGACCATCAGCCGTCAATTGGAAGGAAGAGAAAGGCAAGAAGGACAGACAGTGACGAAAGCCAGCTAGCTGAAGAGTCCCTCCTTGGTCAGTTTTAGGAGGCAAGAAACTTTGTGTCCTTGCACGGGTGCCGTGAGCACCACCATATCCAGGGACTTTTTCAATTATGGCCAATCAGCCATTGCCAGCAAGGTCACACCCAGCCACTGCACAGGCAGAGGTACATAAAAGAAGACTCACACACCGACGTTAACAATTCTATCAACCGCAACTGGTAGCCCACATCCAGTTGTGAGTTTGGTCTAGAACTGACCTCACACTGATTCGGAGGGTCAACTCCAGCTGGGACTGAGGCCAAGAGGACTTATACTGGATGCACTAAGAAGTTCTGTTCATTTCAACTGACCAGGAATTTATACTACTAATGACTAGCAAGCTTGATTAATGTCTTCTAGTTCACTCTAAAACTGCATTGAATTAAAATTCATTAACCTGGCCACTGTACTGTATAAAACACCAACATCCTGTTGTTGATAGGATGCAATAAATGAATATATCGAAAAATTAGAAAGAGGCAGCCCGGTTCCAGCCTTAGGTGAAGGAACTATCCTTTAGTTGTGACTGCAGGATCTTGAGTTGCCAGCTGAAAAGGAAGCCCTTGTTCAGATCCAGGCATGGAAATAATCCAACATCACAGTGTGGAGTCATAGTAACAGGAGTTCTTTTCTTGTGGGACTGAAGTGTTTTGTTACTCATCCAATCAGCTTCTTCTGCCTGAGGAAAGGCTGGTAGGAGACCTCCACCTTGGTTTGACTTCACCCTGGTCTCAATAGGGTCATTAGAAGGACAATGGCTGTATCTGTGCGCATGTGTGTGTGTAAATCACACCTATGCAACCCTTCCAACCTCCATTGAGTTGCCACTGGCCTTCCCGGTGGAGGTGGAAAGTGGTTGTCTGGGGATCAATGGAAGGGCAGCATGATAAATGAGTGACACACTCCAGGCTACTGTCCATCTAACAAGCCTATTTAGACCAGGGTGGGATGAAACCAAGGTGAACTATAAATTGGAAGCCTCCCACCAACTTTCCTCAGACTGAAGAAGCTACTTGGATGAGTATTGAAACACTTCGATCCCACAGGAAGTCCATTTGCCATGACTCACCTTCTGGATAGCTTTACCAAGATGAATGAGAATCTCCGCAGACAATAACCCAAGACTTAACTCAGCTCTTCCAAGTCCATCTCAACAGCATCATGTTGGTGAATGTCGTATCAACTAAATAAACCCATGGCTTCAGATTATGCCTTTATTGAGATACCACAGAAACCACAGTGGAGCATTTACAATATGATCTCTGGAAGGCCTGGCCTATTGGGAGATGGATCTCGTCTTTCTACAAACAGCCAGGCGAGAAAATAAAAGGTGACGACAATAAACACAACAGTGGGAAAAGTGATGAATAAGGGGTGAGGTCTCATTTGCCCAGCAAAGCCTTCATGCACAGGAACTTTATTTCTCATAGTTCTCCTTTTTGAAAAACATGTGTTTATTTTAGTTCTGACAGTAGGGAAACAGAACTTAACCTTCTGCAGCAGAACATTGAAAAAGCACTAAAGAGGCATTATATGCTGCAAATTTCAAAAAAGAAAGAAACGGGGAGCTTTTATGGAGTAGAGAAGAGAGGATGTAAACAATGTTTGCACTTTTAGGAAGGAAGAAAAAAGAAAACATGAGCCACCATGAAAACCTACTCAGAACACCAGCGTTATTCCTTGAGTTATATACAAAACCTTGATACAAACCACAGCCTTCCTTCCATTCAGGTGATCAACAGTCCTCTGCAACAGGCAATAAACAAATATGAGACAGAACCTGGGACTCAACCTAGCCAAGATATATGGCATGCTCAACTCTGATATATATATATATATATAGAGAGAGAGAGAGAGAGAGAATCATGACCTTGTATTTCTAGATGGCACGGTCAAATGCCAAAGATGGCAAGGGAGCTCCTTCCACCGCCATCTAGGAGAGCAAATTTCAGCTACCTAAACTCCCTTGATTTAACTGTTCAACCATCGGTTACCCAAACAATTAACGCCTAATTAGGCAGAATTGTTAAGAGGGACATATGCTAATTACAAATCCTCTAGTTATCCACTAATAAAGAAATCATGTTCCAAATTCTGGTAATCAGTTATTATATAGCTAACTATGACATGGAGATATAAATATAACTAATACTCATGGTAATACATTGTGTTTTTCCCCTTTTCTCTTTTCATTTCTAAAACATTGGGGATAACACAGTTTAAAGTATTCTTTAAATAAAAGCAAATTATCCATACACATAGTATAGCCTGGATGTTTGCTTGCTAATTATTGAGGGGGAAGTTAAATAGAAACATTGTAACAATATTATTACTATTTGAGGTGATTTCTCCAAGTGCTTGTCAGGGAAGATCATTAACAGGAAGATGACGGACACTGAACCGTATCTGTTCTTGACTAGGAACTGACACCTTTTAACCCTTCTGTTTTGACTAAAATGACCTGCCTCCGTGGTAGAAGTGTTATGAAGCAGCAACTCAAAGGGAAGGACATAACAGCCCACTATATAATTAATTGTTTGCTCCTGTACTTTTCATAGAATCATAGATTTGGAAGAGACCTCAAGGGTCATCCAGTCTAACCCCCTACCATGCAGGAACCCCCATCACAGTAACCCCCCCCCCCAACAGATGGCCATCCAGCCTCTGCTTAAAAACCTCCAAAGAAGGAGACTCCACCACACTCCTTTGTGGCAGCATATTCCACTGCGGAACAGCTCTAACCGTCATGATCTGTGTGTAGACTGGTACTCTTAGGTCTCCTTCCTTCTTCCTTCTCTAAGATTACTTCCTATTAACTGTTCCAGTAGAGAAAGGCAGCAAATCTTCTCTTCAGCTGCTGCCAGCAAGGACTGAAAGAAAAGACACCATCTTCGGGGGGGGGGGGGGAGAGAGTTGTCCTAAAATTGCATTTACTGATCTTTTATCTCTAGTTGGATCTACAAATAGATTTTGTAAGACAATCAGGAGCAGGGTGCCCCACTTTGTTTGGCCACCATTAGCAGCCTCAAGAAAGTTATTTCTATCTTCCAGTGAAAGGTACATCACTCAAGTGCTATATACTCTGTTATGATTTGTGTTAATTACAAACTACAGTATAAAGCTAACAGCCCCAAAGAAAGGTGGCAAGAAAGCTTTTCCGGGACCTTTTGCATCCAGGGGAGGATTTGCTTGGGGAGCCCATTAAGATTCTTCTTCCCCCTCAATTCCCACCCCCATAGAAAAATTCCCTCAAACAACAAGCCACGAAGAAGTAGAAGAAGAAAGAAGTTCTCCGTTGTCTGCTTGCAAGAAAGGTCAGGGAGACAAGGAAACAGAGAGAGACGGGCGCACAGGAGACCGAGATGCTTTCAGATTGATTCTGTAATTCCATTTTCCCTCTGCCATTTCTACAATCCTTAAATATAAACATTTCATTGAAATCTTCAAGTCGCATTACAATCAAACTTAAAAGCAAAAGGGCTTAAATGCATTTGGTCGGGAACCAAGACTATTCCCATAAAAGCAGATTATGCTGACATGATGAATATAAAATGAAACAGCAGATATTAAAGAAGAAATGTTGTGCCGTGCCTTAAGGCTCCAGGCTGGCTCGCCATGGTCCCTCCTCGCCTCCTTCCTTCTCAACCCCCCCTCCCTGTTCTCAAGTTCTTTTACTGAAAACATTAAGAAGAAGAAAAGGCTGGGATAGCCTTTTGGCCTCCCTCTTCCTGCCAAAGCAGGCGGTAATACCTAAAATATTCAAAGGGCTTTAAAATGGGGGGGGGGGGGAGAGAGAGAGAGAGAGAGAGAGAGAGAACTGTGTGGTCCTTGCAAAAACCATACTGGTTTTCTTCTCTTATGGGCAAAGTTGCACCAACCTTATCTCTGTCAGAGAGTTTTATGGAGCATGTTTTGTTTCTAATTGGTTTGTTCTCTTCTACCTACCATGCTCATTGCATTTCCCCCCCTGCAATTCCTCAGGGTCATTATTAAAACAACCCATTTTGCTGATGTGAATCCCCAAGCCAATATGTGGCTCTCTTGGTTTACCACCATCCGCTTCCAGATATGACAACGGAGGCCTGTTCAAGAGAGGATCCCAGAGCTGGGAAGGATGTGGTGGCAGTGCAGAATTTGCAAGCATACAGGGAGCCTTGTCAACTTACAGGCTGTGGCACAACCACTGAAGTTCCGCTCCCTCACTTCACCACCCTTTTCACTAAAAGCGTAGCAGACTTTCACATCTCTCGTCTAGACCACGGGTCATTTCCTTCCATCCATGTACAAATGCACATGAAAATGTCTCAGCCCTCAGAAATATGCCTATGAATAAAACCTGATATCGCACGATGCCTAGCCTGGACAATTATTCTGCAAGTGCTCGCTCGCTCACCTGCTCTCTCCATCCACATCCCACATTTTGCATGAGCTCTTCTGCGGCGTCTATTTCTCCCCTGGCGATTACTTAACTCGGAAATGTGCTCAGCCCCTCCTGAGACATTCATGAGACAGAATGGAGAACAAGTAACTCCATTCCAAGTATCACCTCCACATTAGGTCTGCTAATTAAGATGGGTAACAGCATTTAAACCCCTTTCATCCTGTTCTCAGAGGAAATGGCCTCTACTGCCTAAAGTTCTACAGGAACTGGGGTGGTCGGGTGTCCCAAATGTTGGACTGGGACTCCAAAAGTTCTGGGTTTAGATTCCCACTTGGCCACGAAGCCCCAATCACCATCTTCTCAGGCTCACCTAACTTCTCGGTTGCTGTGGGGATAATGTGGAGACAAGGAGAGCCACAAACAATGCATTCATTGGAGAAAGGTGGGAATACAAATGCGAGAAATGAACTCATAAATAAATAACTTTTGGGTCTTTAAAGCAGCTGCAAGTCTCTTTCCTCTAATTGCTACCTGTTTGGCTCATTCTCATCTTAACCGTTTCCCTCGCCTTAGGCAACCTCTCCAGCATAAACCCAGATTGCCTGTTTATTGCTGTATCCTTGAGCATGTCTTGGTGCAGGCTTTTACAATGTGCATCCAAACCCCTCCAACTAGGATCAAAGGGAGCAAGGGAAAATTCTCATTCCTGTCATGTTCTACGCTGCCAACCCCCTTGCAATATACTATAACCCTATGAATTAATGACCTTCAAAAGTTGTGACTAACATTCAGGGGTGGAGAAGAGATACATTGCATTAAATTTCAGTCCGAAACCCTGAAAGCATCAAGCATCACAATCTGTGCTTTTTCTCCCCTGATGCAGGAAAGCAAGAGAAGATTCCCGTGGTACACCACCAAGATTCCTGTGGCACCTCATGGACTGCATTTATTTGTGAAGGATGCGTATTTGGCATTCAGCTCTTGTTGGGCTCTGGATTACTTTGCATCGGTACCTGCTAGGTACAAGTTGAGATGCAAGTGGATGCTGGTCAAGGTGGGTGAATTAAAATCCATATTGTAGAAATGCCTTTATTGTGCCACTGAGTGGCATCTTATAACCTTGTGTGATTACATAGACACTATGTTTTCAATGTAAGTTTCCATCACTCATAACTTTACTACATGGAATTTTACTCTCCTTTTAACTGCTCGTGTTCTCTTGTAGCTTTAATATAATGTTGTCTTTTACTGCTGTAATATGTTCCTCTATTCCCTGTTCTCAATACTTGAACATGGCTTAATTGTACTGAACTGTATATTATCTCTCATTACTGTAAGCCGCCTTGGGTCCTTTTCCAAGGAGAAAGGAGGGTTAAAAAAATAAGGCCTTCAGATGCCATGGCTTTGCTCATCACTTTTGCTGCAACACTGGACCAACACAGCTACACCCCTGGAAAATTTCTGGAAGAGTGAGCCCTTGTTTTTCTGACCCATGATTCTTATAAAACAACATCTGCAATCCTGGGTCTCCCCCCTCCCACAGCCCTCACTTTTATAATCACATCTCCTTGCTCCCCCCCCCACCAGCCACCGTTAGAGCAAGTGGCTATTGATTTCTCACGCTGTACTGCTTGCAGATCATAATCCAACCCTATCTCCTTCCAATAGACACAATCCGCATTCTGCATTCTTCCGGCTGCCTTGATGGTAATTCAGCCTCTAGTACATTACCCTTATTTATAATGCCAGTGTTTGAGCAGGTTGCCGGAGGCACTCTAAAATTATTTACAGGGCCCTTTTGACTTTCAATTTCCAAGCTATCCAATTCCATTCTTATTTATCTGCCAAGGTCTCCCTTGACCAGAGAGCCTCATCCACCATTGCCCAGCAGAAAAACAGCCCAGCCGTCATATGTTTTAAGAAGGCAACCTTGCAGATTTCTTGGAGGTATCTCAGCAGCTTAGGTTCGGGGACTGAAATGTTGGAGCAACTTCCTGGGCCCTGTATCTGAAGCAGACAGAAGGAAACCAGAGGCAGGTGCTGCTGAGTTATTGCTAGGCCATCAGTCCTTCTGGGAGTGGAGTACATCTTCAGAATGTTCCATTCCAA
The DNA here is from genome assembly GCA_023846285.1 of Phrynocephalus versicolor. NCBI lineage: Eukaryota > Metazoa > Chordata > Lepidosauria > Squamata > Agamidae > Phrynocephalus > Phrynocephalus versicolor. The sequence continues at coordinate 4,965,842 of JAHTLZ010000089.1, read as the reverse complement.
GGAGGGTTAAAAGATCCATTTATAAAGAAAACGTAAGTGGTGACTCCCCATCTGTTCTACCTCACAACACTTGTGAAGTTAAAGGAGCAGGAGAAGACGGGGGGGGGGGGGGCCGGGCAGCACAGAAAAGTGATAGATTGAGGGAGTAATAAAGTGCCCCTATTATTGATTTACCCATATATATGTGAGTATAAGCCAAGTTTTTCAGCCCTTATTTTTGGCTGGGGGGAAAAAAACACCCTCGGCTTATACTCTAATCAGATAGGCTGTTACTTCACGTCCCTCTCATTTCTGTTCGCGGTCCCGCTTGGGACTGGTACGAGGAAATCTTACTGCACGTCCATTGTGTGACGATGGGAGTTCGTCCCAGCCACGCCCCCTGAACTGAGATTAAAGCGTGATGAGGCATACCTGTCCCTGGGGTCAGGAATCTGCTTGTCTCGGTTCTTGTTTTGAGACGAGTGCCCGTGAGGTAAGGCTCGTCACACAACGTGCCATCCTCCATCTAGTGGCAGGAGTGTGAAGTGCCATTTGCCAGTACATTCCCTATGGAGTCAGCAACGCAGTGCAGAGAGATTAAAAGACAAATGCCTCGAACTTAGCTCCATAATGCACTGAAGGCAAAGTTGAGGAGATTCAAAAGATCAAAAAACGGAAGGTCGTACCGAGAGAGAGAGAGAGAGAGAGAGAGAGAGAGAGAACGAAGGCTGAGAAGTTCAGAACTTGTCACGAAACAAGGTCGTGCAGTAACAGTCATCACGGTACCATCAATCACGCCCATGGGTACACGGGAACAAGGACAGTACTGGGACAAGAGCACATGACCGCAAGTGACGTGATCATGAAACGAACGTCAACTCGGAACGAGGGAGGACATGAAGTAAATGTCTAAGTTTCCCAGGTTTTTTTTTTTGGGGGGGGAGTAAAATTATCTGCTCATAGGGCTTGGGTAGGGCAGTGGAGGGCAAGTCCTGATTGGCAGAGCTTGCCTCCACTTCCCATATGATTCCAATGAGAAGGTTTAGGGGCACCCCCTTTGGAGCTTCATGTTTCCAAATTTTAGGGGATTCCCTAAAATCAATTTCTTAAGGTACCCCTGCTACTTTGCTGCCCCCAACGTAGGTAATTTTTGCATGCATGTTTTAAATATGTATTCAAAATTATTTTACAAAATATGCAATCAAAATTTACTTACCTTGGGACTCCAAAGTAGCAGGAGTACCTTCAGAAAGAGATTTTAGGGAACACCCTGAAATTTGGAAACATTTGGGGATAAGGGTGCTGAGTTATGAAGCTCCAAAAGGGGTACCCCTAGGGAAAAAAAACTTCTACTCCAAAGCAGATCAGGAGGGAAATAAGGCTGCTGCTTCCCATATGATTTCAATCAGAAGATTTTTTTCCTATTAATTTTGAGTGCATATTTTTTTAAAAAATATTTTTTAGTTTTTTTAAAATATAATTTTTTAAAATAATATGCACTCCAAAACTGTTTTAAAAATATGTAATCAAAATTTACTTACCTTGGGAGTCCAAAGTAGCAGTGGTACCTTCCTGAAGTGATTTTAGGGAACCCCCTGGAATCTGGAAAGATTTTGGGGGTAAGGGGGCTGAGTTATGAAGCTCTAAAGGAGCTGTGGGTAGTACTGACAACTGTGCAGGGACTGTTGAGGCAATCAGGAGCCCCAGGCCCTCAGATTACACTCGGGTCGACTTATACTAGAATACGTATATATGGTAATTTACTAGTACTGGACATTGATATATATTTTTCCAGAGGCAGCCATGCGTATTCAGTATGCATCTATGATGCAACCTCTATGTGCTTAGGATTCACTATTTTACAAGCAGAAGGGTGCTGAGAAGCCAAAAAGTCAAATCAAATTCAATTAAACCTTCCATCACCCATCAGCTCACAACAAGATTATAGCCCTGGACAATCAGGATAAAAAGTTTGGGGAGGGTATTATTTTAACACACGTATGTGTGTGTGTGTGTCTGTCTGTCTGTCTGTCTCTGCCTATATGTTTTGGTCTTGTCTCATGTTGTTTTCTGAACAATGCACTCTTAAATTTATTGAATACTTTGCAAACATATGCTTTGTGTTCAGTTTGCAGCATTTTCCCAAGTTTCCATTATGTTTACAGCACAATGTTTTATACTGGATAGTATAGTCATGATGGTGGATTTGTTATCAAATATGGCCTAGAGATTCTATAAAGAATCACAAACTCATAGCATTCGATTTACTGGGTAGGAGTATTAGGGTACCTGAACTACACAGATGAATGCACAGCACGTGGATCAGATTAGATTTGGGGAGAGGAATAAGATCCAGCAGACTGTATATCACAAAGGACTTCAAAGAATCATAGAATCAATCCAGCCCCCTGCCATGCAGGAACCCCCATCACAGGACTCCCGACAATTGGCCATCCAGCCTCTGCTTAGAAACCTCCGAAGAAGGAGACTCCACCACCCTCCTATGTGGCAGCATATACCACTGCCGAACAGCTCTAACCATCATTCAGAACAACAACCACACAAACTATACCAGAGAGAAATGAAATATGCCTAGATTAACCAAAAGGGGATGGATTATAAACTCTGATATTTACAAATTTAATTCCTGGGTTCACAATGCTTCACTTCTGTGTCCTTGACACCTGGTTCCAGCTGGTGAATATCAAGGTTTTAATCCAACTGAACAAAACCAGGCTCACAAAGCTGAAGTCTGCCCGATTCTCAGATGGAAGAACAAAGACAATGCCACTAAGACTCAGTATGGTACTTTTAAAATAACAATTGTAAGTTTATTTTTTAAGCCCTTAATTATATAGCCTCATAATCACCCAAATTATGAGTAACAAAGTAAAGCTTAGATGATGATATAACAAAGAGACAAAGAAATTGCATCTTACATAATTGCTACCTTGCGCTTCAGATCCTACATCTGATCTGATAGCAAGCCCAACTGAGTATGAGAACACAATTGTTCAGGGAAGCAGCCCTGTTAAAAACTTTATAGTATCTTAAACCGTAATGTGTTTTGTCAACTGCTTGCACCAAAAATCAAATGCTTTTTAGACTGTATGGCGCTACAGGACTGTTTGTCGCTTCTGAAATGAGGAAGGGCCCAGGCTGAATGTTTCAGGCAGGCGGGTGTAGAACCTGCGATCCTCCCATACCACCCTGAATAAATCTGATGCTTTCCAATTCTGAGAACTCAAAGTGTTCTGCTTATATACCGCCCCATAACACTTTAAGGGCAGTTTACAATTTTAATTACAGTGTGCAGGCTACACACTGCCCCCCCAGCAAGCTGGGTACTCATTTTACTGACCTCGGAAGGATGGAAGGCTGAGTGAACCTTGAGCCTGCTACCTGGGTTTGAACCCCAGGTCGTGAGCACAGTTTTACCTGCAGTACAGGCATTTAACCACTGCGCCACGAGGCTCCACACCTGGTTTGTGTTTGGCCTGGCAAGGAGTACTAGAGGCCGTCATGTCAAGTTGAAAGAGAATCCTGCCAGAAACCTTCACTTGCTACTAACAGTCATCTTCACAATAGCATGTGAGATGGGCCAATGGTTTTGACTTAGCAATTCCTTATGGGCTTATTTTATGTTTGTCCTGTTTATTAATGTTGGGGAAACTTTGGATGGCCACTTTTTGCTTGGTTTGGGTTGGTTCTGCCTTGTTTTTGCTAGGCAAGGGGGCTCTCCTGCGCTCTCAGCATCCATCCTACGGTGAAGGGATACCAAAGAGATGTGGGTGCCTGCAGACACATGCAGCCAAGAGCCAGCACGCACGGCCACTCAATTGGGCAGGGTTGTTTGCCAGTGTGGGAAGAAAAGCACTCAGGCGCACTTAGGAGGGTTCACTGCATGTCTTCCAAGCCTTAGCCAGCCATGGGTGGACAGAGAAGACCATCCTGTCATCAGGATGACAACTGGAATTGCCCTTCACCTTTCTTCCATAATAGCAATGGAACAAGGAATGTGTTCGCTCAGGCTTTTGTAAGTTGGCGCTGTGCTCTGTCTCTCTTCTCCCAGACTTGCCAGACTGTCTCCCAGGAAAACATTTCAACCCCCCCCCCCCCGACAAACAACACACTCTGCTCTCTCTGCCCCCTCCGTGTCATCACTCCTTGTAGCTCCAGGGTTGCGTGAGTATGTTCCTGACAGAGCCCAAAAACTGACTGCCAGATGAAGAGTACGGATGCAAACGACTGTGCATTTGCTGAGGATATTAAAAAATAATAATAATGCAATTAAAAAGTGCATCTATTCTAGGAAAATCTGCACTAATTTCCTTGCAAAAAAGCAAATCTATGCCTCACAATTTGATACACGCAAAGGATGGAGCAGGAACATTCTACAGGACCTAAGAGAAACACAATCAAAACTAATTTATAAGTACAGGTACACCACGATTAGTGGATTTTAGTAACATAAATGGAATCATGATATATTTCAATTGAGAGGGGAGGAAGCCAAGCAGGTGCCCCTGCTTATCTATCTATCGTTAACTGGGCATCATCAAGGCTTCTGCCTTAGCAAGGCCTTCAAATTAAAAAAAAACTTCCATTTTTTTCACAAGGACCAACACAGACACCCGGCCTGCCATGAAAACCCAGCCTTTCCCCATACTCCAGAGCTCTCAGCATGCGGTCTCCATCGGATGGCAGATCCTGCTATGGAAACGGATGGACAGGCTCCTCCCTCTACGTGGCCATCAACCACATCAGGGTCCTTACCAGATTTTGAAAGCTCTGTGTTTTAAGGGATGGGGGAGACCGGCAAGGAGAAAGGGCACAACGGAGGATCTGGTGGAGAGCCTGAAAGGACTCCCGAGCAACTGCTTCAGCAGAAAAGGAAAAGGCACTGGGGTCGCTTTAAAAATCCTGGCCCTTCCCTCTCCGTCTTCACCAAAATGGATGGATCTTCGTCTGGGAAAAACATCACCACCTTCCCGATCTCCGAGCCCAGTGCTGTGAGCGCCTCCAGCCCACTCCGCTTGCTGCTATCATTCTTCCAATACAGGGCTTGGCAGCAGGCACAACGCGTGCCTCCTAGCCCAGGGTCTGTACGCCAGGAGCATCATGATTGGCAGAGAAGCAGCCGCTCTGGCAGCAAAATCCAGGCGCTTTTCATCACCACAGATGTTCAAGGCCCAGGGGGACCTTCCTCACCAAGAGGTTTTATTAATAACACATCTGCTTGGCAGCTATGGATGATGGCTGGGGGGGGGGGAATGCCGCCACCAACATGATGGGGAGGAGTTAAGAGATGCCGTTTGCAAATACGACGCTCCGCTGACGAGCCCAAGAGAGGAACCTCATAAAAATCTTGGATTCCTGAAGAGAACTGCTACTTTGCTTTGGGGGAAATTATGTTTTATATAGCTCTAAATCAGTCACACAAGTGTGCTTTGTGCTTAAGAGACATATTTCGTGTTGTTGCGGCTGCTGGAAGGCAGCCATGGTGTTTATAATATTTTGTGCCTTTAATTAGTCTACAACCTGTCTTCGGCAGCTCCAGTGGAAAGGTAGAGAAATTTTAAACAGATATCATGGTGTGGGGAGGGGAGGCCACAAATAAGAGGAAGACCAGACAAACATTAAGCTCTGGTCCAGGATCCCAGAGGGGAGGACTGAAAAGCAAGGCAAATCACAAGCAAACAAGTTTTAACTAACCACTGGGTTCTATTTAAGTCTCTCACATTTAATAAAAACAAAAACAAAGGGCAGCTGTTGATCTTGTCAAGGATACTGAAATGGGGGAACTCTGTATATCAGCAGGAGGATGGATCAATTGACTCTTGTAGTCCTTCCAAATATTGTTCCATCAGCTGAATTCCCCGAAGGCTCAGAAGCAAGGGGTTGCAAGCAAACACTAGCACATACATCACACACACACATACACACGTTGCTGTCTATGTTACTCCAGACCTTTCTTAAACAATTAACATCCAGGGGTAGGCTGCTTCTGAAAATGGGAGTTTCAATTTCTTCCCCTTAGCGAACAGACCAAAGGCCATGCTCTACATTGCAGACAGCATCTCATTGCAAGAGGGAATTCTTTTAAATGTTGACAACCTCTGAGCATCCCAGCGGGAGCTTTCCATGCCTCCCTAGTTTGCAAATTAACAGTTTTGTGACTGGCGAGCGGCAGACAAGCACAGGCTGCATTTGCCAAAATGACTGCTCAAAACGGAAAACAGCCTGCCAGAATCACATCTCGGAAACATGATGAGACTTTGCCTTCTAAGGACATACTGCCTGTAAGACAAATTGAAAGGAGGATAGCAGAAACCAATTTAAACCCCACATTCTGTGGATGCATTGGGGTGAGACCTAGTTCAGCCTCTGCTCTCCACCTGAAAAGTCAGATAGTCCAGGACCGTCTCTTTTATTATAAGGTGCTCTAAGGCCGTTACTTCACGAGGTGCCTCGCTTCGAATTGACCTTGCCTTCGATTTGAATTCGGAGGCGGTCACGTGGTGGTCACGTGGTCTCCCTTCACTCCCACCCCCGTTTCTCTGTACTCACGCGGGGCATTTTTGGGACCGAATCGATTACTACCTCACGTGCTCCCTTCGCATTAGAAAGCTGATTTGCAACGTCCGGTTCCACTCTCCTTTTATTTTTTAAAAAAAATTTACTCGGCGTATCGATGCATCAATGCTTGGCTGTCATTCACGACAGAGCGTGGTTACTGTACGATCCTGTGTTTTGTTTCCTGGCATCATTGGCAGCCCCCCGCCGCCGCCGCCGCTGCTACTCAGGGGGAGCCCCGCATGGCACAGCCGCCCGCCCTCCGCCGCTTGCACGCTGCCTGCCCCGGGTGCCCTGCTCTGGCCGGGCGAGGCGGCAGCGGCTCCTCCTGCTCCCGCCGCCGCGGCCGCTGCCACCGCTACTCGAGCGAGGAAGTAACAGCGCAAAGCGATGAAACAATATAGCGATGCATCGATATCCCTGTTTGAATATTTTTTAAAAAAACTTGAAATAAAAGCCAAAAACCGAGACCACACGTGACTTGGGAGCAAAGCGAGATGCGAAGCGAAAAGATTCCCGGCCCATGGCAGGGGAATCACTCACCCCGGTTGGAGCACGGTAAAGGGGGCGTGGTCGGGGTGACGTCGCAGCCAAAAAGGAGGAGCGTGCGGACTGAAGCGATCGGTTCGCACAGAAATGACGGCTTGCCGTGAAGCGAGCGGCTCGTGAAGTAATGCTCTAAGGCTCCAAAAGGACAAAGGAAACCAAGGGGCTTGCATGTGGCAGTCTTGTCACTGTGATATCAGGGCTGCTCCAATGTACTACTTATTTTTCTAGGCATGCATAGTGGGAACAGCTGGAGAAAGGTACGCCAGCAGTGTGTTGCTACCCTTCTTACAGCCCAGGTGTCTTCAGCCACAATGCTTGGCAGAGACAACAAAGCCAAATGCAAGAGAGAGCCAAAATCCATCTGCTAGCAGCCAAAAGACCATACTCTCATCCTGCCCTTATCACCACTTACTAGAGCCTCTGAAAGACTCCAAGGTTAGCATCCAAGAACCAAAACAATGGTGCGGTCTTGGCTTCCTTCCAGCTCCTACAGTCATCCATCCAAGACCGCAAAGAAAGCAAAACAGACTCGCACGGCTGTTCTTCCCAAGCCCTCTTTTACGGGCACAGGCTAGCCAAACAATTATTATACGTGAAGAGACCAAAAAACGCTTCCTTTGACGTTCTGCCAACAAACGATCCCCCTAATCTACTTTGTTGTTGTAGGCCTGAGAACAAAAACTCTGTGTTGCACCACGGAGAGCTCAATCCAGAATGTGTTCTCACCTTTCGGCCAGCAGTAAAGATAAGAGGCATTCTTTGTTTGGGGTAGGGCAGGGGTTGCCTCACCAAAGGATGGCAGCCATCCACAGATCTTGTGCTTGAAAGGAACTCGGTGTGAACTTTGGCCATGCATGTACACATTTAGGCCCACGAGATAGCAGGTCACCATTGCTCTACAGTTCTGCTCTTTAGTCACTCTAGGGCCTGATGGCCAAAGAGGCCAAGTGGGTCTACCAAGAAGGGGGTGGGTGGGAATGACATGTTAAAAAAAAATCCCCTTCCTCTGTAGCCTACCAAGGATTGAAGGAAGGGAGAAGCAGATTAATCCATTCAGCTTTCTCATTAAAGAGAGTGAGGAAAAACCATTTTGGCAAATAATAAATGATTTCTAGATTTATCCTCTGATTAGTGAAGGCTCCCTGAGACAATTCTGCATGCAGGAGAGCAAGCAGTGATTTAAAGGCCTGCCTCGAGTGGGGCAAACACAACTGCCTCTGAATTGATTGTGAATTCCACAAAGCTGACCTCCTGCAGCAACTGTCCAATGGTGTAAATACACCCACACCCAGACAAGACCCCAAGTTTCCAGGTTAATAAGCCAAACAGACGGACATGAATATTTCCCACCCCAGATTCACCACTGTCCTTCCTTCCTTCCTTCCTTCCACCTATCCCTCCCTCCATCCTTTCCTTCCTTCCTTCCTTCCTTCCTTCCTTCCATCCATCCATCCATCCAACATCAGCTCCTTCCTTCCTTCCTTCCGTCCATCCACCTATCCCTTCATCCTTCCTTCCTTCCATCCACCCATCCCTTCATCCCTTAAGTTTGGGCACTCGGTCTCTAAAAGGTTCGCCATCACTGCTCTAGGATGAATAGGACACTTTTTAAATTTTAAATCTGAATTCTACCATTCAAAAGCAAATGTTAAAAAAATAAAATTTAACAAGAGAATCAGAAATACAGCATGTCTTCCTTACAATATGCTTGTTAAATTTAAACTTTTAAAACATTTGTTGCTGGAAGGTGGAATTCCAGATATTTTAGGACTACAATTTCCATTGTCCTTCTTCCCTATCTATTCCAAATAGGCTTGTTAAGAGCTTATTGCATTTGTATCTGTTCCATTGATAGTCCACCTTTTTCTCATTTTACAAGGCTGAGTTTGAGAAACACAACCAGGTCACGATTTATAGGTCTCTGAAGAACTGGCTGTAGACACCAGCAAAATGCACTACTGCAGAAACTTTCATAATTCCTTCAGCAGCCACCATGTTAGTGGAAGTAGAATGAGAAAGGGAAGAAGAATGACTGGCTGGCTGGCTGGTTAACTGATTGATTGACTTATTCATTCATTCATTCATTCATTCATTGAAATTTTATGTCACCTTTCTTAGACTCAAGGCAACTCCCCCCCC
>JAHTLZ010000089.1:4912503-4935004 GCA_023846285.1 Phrynocephalus versicolor | reverse complement strand
AGATAGATAGATAGATAGATAGATAGATAGATAGATAGATAGATAGAAAAGAAGGAAGGGAGAAAGGAACAGATAGGTAGAGAGTCAGAGACAGAGGCAGACAGATGGACAGACAGACAGAAAAGAAGGGAGGGAGGAAGTAAGAGAGAGAGAGAGAGAGAGAGAGATTTCTATCCCAAATTTTTGTTTCCATGGCCTGAATCCTATTTCAGGTAAGGGTAATAGCATAAATTAGTGCAGCAAACTATTCCTAACTAGCTAACTAACAAGCGGCCACTAGAACTGCTGAACAGCTTGTTGGTTTAACACACCTAGTTCCCTGAGCTCCTTGCCCTGTGAAGAGGCCTGTAACATTCACCCTTTTACTGTGCATGTGACTGTACAGGAGGAGGAATAATGGGTTAGTATTTATGCCCAAATATGGAATGCAGAGGCAGAGCCTTAGTGCTTAAATAGCTCCACCTGAGGTAGTTGGGGTCAGATCGGGCCAAGATAGGGCTAAGATAGAGAAAGTGACAGGCACTGAAGAAGAGACAGGGCAGTTAGCGAACTGTCAACTTTGAGTGAGGGAATTAGATCAGTATTGGAGTGCACTGCTTTGAGAAACTTTACATAAGAACCTAAGGAGAGCCCTGCTGGGTCAGGCCAAAGGCCCATCTAGTCCAGCTTCCTGTATCTCACAGCGGCCCCAACAAATGCATCTGTGAGTGCACAAGGCTAGATCTCTGTCTCCTGATACCACTCCCCTGCATCTGGCCCTTGAAGTACCCCAGTTTTAAGCCTGGAGATTATACATCTCCATCATGGTTTGTAACCTGTGATGGACTTTTCCTCCAGGAATCTGTCTAATCCCCTTTTGAAGGCATCCAGGCTAAATGCCATCACCACATCCTGTGGCAGGGAGTTCCACAGACTAACAACACGCTGGGTGAAAAAATATTTTCTTTTGTCTGTTCTTACTCTCTCAGCCCTCAATTTGAGTGGATGTCCCTTAGTTCTGGTATTTTGTGAGAGGGAGAAGAGTGTCCCTCTATCCACTTGACTCATGCCATGCCTTATTTAGTATGTCTCAATCATATCCCCCCTCAAGCACCTTTTTTCCAGGCTAAAGAGCCCCAAATGTTTTAGCCTTTCCTCATAAGGGAGGTGCCCCAGCCCAGTAATCATTTTAGTCGCCCTCTTCTGCACCTTTTCCAGTTCCACTATGTCTTTCTTGAGATGCGGTGACCAGAATTGTACACAATACTCCAGCTATTGTTTTGTATAATGGCATTATAATGTTGGCTGTTTTATTTTGAATCCCCTTTCTGATAATCCCTAGCATGGAATTGGCCTTCTTCACCGCTGACACACATTGGGGAGACACCTTCATGGAGCTGTCCACCAACACACCAAGATCTCTTTCCTGATCCGTCATGGATAGCTCAGAGCCCATGAGTTGATAGATAATTGTTTTGATTTTTTGCCCCAATATGCATTACTTTACATTTTCTACATTGAAATACATTTGCCATTTCGCAACCCATTCCCCCAGTTTGGAGAGATCCTTCCGGAGCTCTTCACAATCTTCCCTGGTTTTTACCACCTGGAAAAGTTTCATGTCATTCACAAACTTAGCCACCTTACTGCTTATCCCTGTCTCCAGGTCATTTATGAACAGACTGAAAAGCACCGGTCCCAGGGCAGAGCCCTGGGGCACACCACTTTTCACCTCTCTCCATTGTGAAAATGTCCCATTGACATCCTTTCTTTGTTTCCTGGATCTCAACCAGTTCTCAATCTATAAGAGGACCCGACTGTGCAATTTGGTGAGGGACTGTGTCAAAAGCCTTCTGAAAATCCAGATAGACTATATCAACCGGTTCACCCAAATCCACATGCCTGTTGACCTTTTCAAAAGAATTCTAAAAGGTTTGTCAGGCAAGACTTGCCCTTACAGAAGCCATGCTGATTTTCTCTCAGCAAGGTTTGTTCTTCTATGTGTTTTAAGTTTTTCTCTTGGATGAGGCTTTCCACCATTTTCCCTGGGACAGACGTAAGTCTAACCAGCCTGTAGTTTCCCGGGTCCCCCCTCCTTCCTTTTTAAAAAACTGGTGTGACATCTGCCATCCTCCAGTCCTCCAGCACTGTGGCCATTTTAAGAGACAAGCTGCATATTACCATTAAGAGATCCGCAATTTCATTTCTCAGTTACCTAATAACCCTTGGATGGATGCCATCTGTGCCCGGTGACTTGATGATCTTTAATTTATCAATTAGTCCTAAAGCATTCTCTTTTTTAGCCTGTATTTGATTTAATTCTTTAGTCACGAGGAGCCGTTCAGGCAGCGGAATCTGCCCAAAGTCTTCTGCTGTGAATACAGATGCAAAGAACTCATTTAATTTCTCTGCAATTTCCAAGTCCTCCTTTACCTCCCCTTGTCCTCCCACACAATCCAGAGGGCCAACTGGTTCTCTGGCAGGTTTTCTACTTCTAACATATTTAAAGAAGCTTTTATTATTACCCTTTATATTGCTAGCCATGTGTTCCTCAAAGTCTTTCTTTGCCTCTCTTATCATCTTCTTACATTTCTTTTGCCAGAGTTTGTGTTTCTTTTTATTTTCCTCATTTGGGGAGGATTTCCATTTATGAAAAAAACACTCCTTGCACTTTAGAACCTCTCTAACTCCACTTATTAACCATGCCGGCGCCCTCTTGGAGTTAGATGAACTCTTCTTTCTTTGTGGTATGCACTTGTGCTGAGCCTCTATTACCGCTGTTTTGAACAATTTCTTTCTAACTAGTTTCCTCATCTGAGGGAAGTTTGCCCTTCAGAAATCAAGGGTTTTTGTGTCTGATTTGCTTGACCCTCTTCCCCAACATGCATGGCAAAGGAGATTGCATCATGATCACTGTTCCCCAGAAGCTCAGTGACATTCACATCCCTGACCAGGTCCTGAGTATCACAAAGTATTAGATCCAGAGTTGCCTATTCTTGGGTGGGCTCCATGACAAGTTGCTCTAAGGCACAGTCATTCAGCATGTCAATAAACCCAGTTTCTCTTTCTTGCCCCGAGCTCACATTGGCCCAGTCAATGTGGGGATAATTGAAGTCCCCCATGATTACTATCCTGTCCCTCTTAGGGCGACACCTCCATGATTTGTCTCCTCATTTCAAGTTCCCCCTCAAGTTTTTGATCTGGTGGACGATAGCATATACCAACTATCGCATCGCTCCTTGGATCTGGTAGATTAACCCACAGTGATTCTAAGGTGGAGTCAGACCCACTGTCAATCTCCATTCTGCTGGATTGTTAGTCTGCTGACTAACTTTAAGTAACTGAACACTAGTGAACTCTATTCAACATCTTATTGCATACAATAAACTTCCATTTTATTTTTTTCATGTTACATCTCATCTGGGACATTTAATTGTTAGTCTTAAAGGTGCCATCTGCTTTTGTCTTTTGTTTTGTTTTGTTTCTTTGGATTTTGTGTGGAATATTTCCCCAGAAGGGTTGATATAGAATGACCTGACTCAAACTGAATCTGAAAGGGGAAAGTTGGCCTATTTAGTGATGTCTGTGAAGATTCTCAGTCATCTAGGTGAGTTTATCTGGAAGTTGAGACATGGCAACTGGACATTTCTTACGAGAGCAAAGTTTCAATACTCATACAAGTAGCTGGGGTACCCTGGCTGGTGGCAGCAATACCCGAGTCTAATTTGGTACAGGTCAATGGTCCATGAGAAGACTGGGGGCCTGTGTTAGAATGAGGTGGTGCCTTTTACTACTCTGTAGTGATGGGAGTGTGGTAACCCGGTCACACCTGAAAGGCTGACCTCCACAATGCTGGCCACAGAGTCTGGCAAAACATCAGGAAGAAAAACTTCCAGGATGTGCCCCAAAAGCCCGAAAAACTCACAACAGCTATCAGATCCTGGCCACGAAAGCCTTCGAGGATACTTCTAAAGGCTTCCTTCCAGCTCTACAGTTCTAAAACTATTGGCATTTCTGACTAAGCAAAAAGTCAATGAAACCAGAATAACGATGGACGTTCATTAATGAGCAGCCATTCACTTCATTTGATGTATTTATGGCTTCATCAAACCACAATAGGAGCCAATAAAAAGTGCCCTCACACAAACCAACGCAGATCAAAAAAACTTGGGTTATAACAGATTAACCTGAAAATTCTCCAGAAAAAAAAAAGATCTGATTATTTGCAGGTCTAATTTGTAGGCAAGAAAACAAAGCCGGGAGGCTGTGAAGGTGAACAGAACACAGAGGGAAGAAAGAGAGGGCCATAAAACATATGAATGGCACAGAGGAAATAAAGTGAATGAGAGACTGCAGAAATTACAGCCACCCAGCGAGCAACTGAAAGCAACAGCCTGTTCCCGGCATAGCCAAGCCCCTATTATTATTACCAACACAGCTGTTGCAAAGCCTGTCTGTTTCCATAACTCAGGCAAACCGCCCCAGAAATCTTCATAACAGACAACAGAAAAATACAAACACCAAGTGTGCGGCATAAGCAGAAATAACTCATTCTGCCAGCAACAACAATAATGAAGAAAAAATACACCACCAGCCCCGTCAGGGCCGGCGTCACTCCCGTCACTGACACGGCAGTTGTAGTCCATTCAGAAAACAACCTCGGCTAAATTCAATAATTCTTATTGGTAGCAGTCCCTCACGACCCAGAGGCCTCCATTCATTCCAGAGTGGGAAACAAAAATGGTAATATTTCTGGATGAACAAAATTTGTTTTCTTTATTTATTTTTAACAAATATTTATTCCATTTTTACAATGAGGAATAAAAATATTCATTTTTGGTTTATTCATTTGTCTATCTTTTCCACGAAAAGAACAACCCAATAAGGAGGTTGATAAGCATCACTATCAAGTGGCCCTTTCGTCAATCCCCAGAAAAATCAGAGGCACTTCACACCTCCACCAGCAAGGCCACAGCTAATGACCCATACTTAATGGGTGTCGGGAAATGTTGCATAGGTAGGACTTTCAAAGACCTTAGGCCATTGTCCACCTAACGAGTCTATTCAAGCTGTTGTCCACCTAAGGAGCCTATTCCGGCCATTGTCCAACTTATGAGCCTATTCAGAGCAGGGTGATGTGAAACAAAGGTGAACTATAAACTGGAGGCCTCCCCACTAACTTTCCCCAGACTGATGAAGCTGCTTGTATGAGTATTGAAACGTTGCTCTCGTAAGAAATGTCCAGTTGCCATGACTCAACTTCCAGATAAACTCACCTGGATGACTGAGAATCTTCACAGACATCACTAAAAAGGCCAGCTTTCCCCTTTCATATTCAGTCTGGGTCAGGTCATTCTATATCAACCCTTCTGGGGAAATATTCCACACAAAATCCAAAGAAACAAAACAAAACAAAAGACAAAAGCAGGTGGCACCTTTAAGATTTAACTATTAAGCTTTCACGGATCAAGTCCACCTCCACTTATATAACAACTGAATGAAATGTTGAATGAAATATTAGAGAATTATATTAGTGTTAGAATGTTATTTGCTTAATGTTTATTTTTTATTTGCTATGGATATTATTGGTTTGGTTTGTTAACTGCCCAGAGTAGCTGATAGCTAGATGGGCAGAATAAAAGTTCAGTCCACACAGGCATCCATCCAATCAGCTTTAAACCAAATATTCATTGGTTTTTTGATGTCTGGTACATTTGCATGGAGTGATTCAGCTCATGTCGTTTTGTGGTGCTTATTTGTTTTGGGTTGTTCCCTTGGATTTTGCCTGGGATCCTTGCACAGACGAACATGGCTACCTCTACCAAACTTTGAAGGCAAAAGGTATTCAAGGAAAACCACAATAGCATCCATCTGAAGACCCAATAGAGCTGTCATAGTCAGGGGTCCATGCATCCCCTTGGGTCCCTGGTACATTTGAAGGGGGCTTTGAGGTTCATCTGCCCATGTTCCATCCCGGTTTGCGTAATGCCCGAGGACTTCCTCGTTTGACAGGGGCCCCTGGAACCTGAGAAAAGCTCCCAAAAGGGGGGCATGCCCCCCAAAAGAGTTACAAAACAGCTGTTCTAGAGGGATTCCAAGAAGCAGGTGCATCAGCTAACCTCACTACCCTCAAAAGAATTTCTGAACCCCTCTCCCCATTTTGCAGCCTCCAACCAGAGTCATAAACATAGGAATGTTTTAGAGCCCAAGTTCAATTTAATCCCTTTCCTTTTCCAGAAGTATTTCAAACAGATCTTAAGGCTTCCATAATGCCTTGTTAACAGACACAACTCCCGTTCAGCAGAGTTACATCTCTCACAATACTCAATCATAGAATCATAGAATAGAATCAAAGAATCATAGAGTTGGAAGAGACCTCAAGAGCCATCCAGTCCAACCCCCTGCCATGCAGGAACCTCCATCACAGGACTCCCGACAGATGGCCATCCAGCCTCTGCTTAAAAACCTCCAAAGAAGGAGACTCCACCACCCTCCTTTGGGGCAGCATCTTCTACTGCCGAACAGCTCTCACTGTCAGGAAGTTCTTCCTAAGGTTCAAATGGAATCTCTTTTCCTATACAAGTTTGAAACCATTGCCCCGAGTCCTAGTCTCTGAAGCCATGGAAAACAAACCTGTTCCCTCTTCAATATGACATCCTTTCAAATATTTAAACATAGCTATCATATCCCCCCTACTATCTTCCATACTATTCCATGGGGCCTGTATTTGGATTTTCTAAGTGACTGAAAATGGACAGTGAAGTGACGACACACTTGTCCTATGGAGTCCAATGGTTCTCCTTCCTGAATGGGATTCCACTCTACTCATTCAAAACAAAACAGGAATCATGCAACTCAGACTGAGAGAGGAAAGCCTGAGAAAGGCCCCTGCCATGTCAAAGGCCCCATAGTTCCAGGTGACGGCACCACTCACCTCAGATGACAGAAGGGGCCAAAGGTAGTCTGGACCATCCATGATGATGTAACCCAAGACAATACTCAGAGAGTAAGAGAGAAGGGACAAAACCATGTCCATCCTCAAGAGAGAGGGAGGAGACCAGGGGCTGTAACTCAACAGTAAAGCACACCCTTGGAGTAGAATCATTCCAGGGCTCAACCCTAGGCATCACCCGTTACAGTTTAGCAAACCCTTGACTGAAACCGCTGGTCCAAGTAGGGTAGGTCAGAGGCTGCTCTGCAGATATTGTCAGAGGACAAACCCCTGTATTTTCTGAGTCCCACCAAGGCTAGATGGAGCTGACAAGAGTCCAACAGCATCCAAAATACCACACATCTTCTCTTCCCCATCAATGTCAATGTTGAGCCGAGCAGATATTATTTGATTCAGCAGAACACAGCTTCTTATAGCAAGTTCCCACCAGCTTACTATTATTCCTTAAGGCTATTGCCTCCTCCAAAAGCTAGACACGGCAATACAAGGAATCACAACTAATGAATAAACACTGTTAGCTGATGCAGCCTACCTGGCTGGAGGTAAGCATAGTTCCTTTCCCACCTGTATACTGACTGCACACCACAAATGGCTTCTCTCTGCTTCTGAACTAATATTTTCTCTCCTCCCGTCCTCGCTTATCAGAAGCATCTACTTCCATGAGTTTTAAACATCAATGCTCTCTCATTTTTCGAACAGGACCTGACACTGAGTAGGAAAGAGTGCACACATTAATACAGTACCCTGTTCATTAGTAAAAAGATTACAGACGTTAGGGTAGTTGTTGGGGGGAGGGGAGAGAGAAGAGAACAAAACATGTACTGGATAGGATATAATTGTCACAAGCTCCCCCAGGAGAAACTGCTGATTAAATCTTCATGGGTTTTAATGCATTCTTCTGTTAAACTTGGAAACAAACCCTTTTAAAAAAGGAAACCAAGATGCCTGCAGAGGGGGCCATCATCTCTTTAGGAGCAGAACAGATGAGACAGATAAGGAGCTACTTGAGAGGAACAGATATTCCCCTCAAATTTATGCAGGGAGCACACACAGAGAAGCTCCCAGGTTATTTGCATAAACACAGAACAGTTTCTGATATTATGTAGTGCAGGGAAACCAGAGACATCCACCACCAAGCCTTCTCGCTGTACCTTTCTCCCGAAGGGATCTTGTGGATGGAAAAACGTAGAGAGATTCTTGGGCAGAGAAGGGACTTGTGTCTCACAGCTTCTGCAACTGTTTGCAACAGGAGGGCAGAGGCATCATATAAGAAGATTTCATACAGCCCCTTGCTGAAATGGATGGGACCATGGAGCTAATGAACACATTTAAAGGCACTTATATACAGTCCCTCGTTTTAAGGCTCATGCAGCAGATTTACTTTGCAAAGCCCCCTTTTCTGATTGGGAGAAAATTGAGCACCATTGTTTAATGGGCAATGAAGCTACAGTGTCTTCTCTCGTGGGTGAAAAAACAATGCCTGAGCAAATATGCTCTTGCTTCTTGCTCCTTGGTTTGTTTTCTGTCTGTCCATCTCCCTCTGGCTCCTGCCCAAATGCAAGGCATTAAAAGCTTAAAGTCCTGTTAGCAAGGTTAGATGTTGGGCCTCTACAGTAGCCAGGATATTACAGGAACATTTATTTATTTATTTATTTATTTGAACAACTTTTATACCACCCACTACCCAAAGGTCTCTGGGCGGTTTACAGTTCAAACTTAAATGAGCAATTAAAAGCAATTAAACTATTAAAATACAATACAATACAATGCAATTAAAATACAGCAACCCCCGCCATTTCGCAGTTCAGGTACTGCAGTCCCACTATATCGTGGGATCGCAGTACCTGCCCGGACTCCAGCTGATTACTGGGATGGGGGGGAAGCCTTGGGGCAGCGCGGGCAGCAGTGGTGGGGGAGCAGATCCCCCAGCGCTGCCAGATGGCACTCCTCTGAGAAGGCTCGCAGGAGCACAGGCGGGTAGCAGCGAGGGATCAGATCCCCCTGCGCCGCTGGCCTGCGCTCCTCCAAGAAGGCTCATAGGAGCACAGGCGGGTGGCGGCGGGGAATCATATCCCCCAGCGCCACCCGCCCACGCTCCTCCGATAAGTTTTGGAGCAGCCCCCTGCCCCCCAGGCCCCATCTGGCCCAGATCTGCATATCACGGATTTTCAGTCATCGCGGGTCGGGTGGGTCCCTAACCCCCGCGATAGGCGGGGGGGGTTACTGTACATTAAAATGCAATGCATTAAAATTGCCACCAGGACCCACAATCTATGTCGTATGAGTTAAAGAACTTCTAGAACAGGAAGGTTTTTACCTGTGTAGAGATTCATCTCTCTATATCTCTGCAGAATACATCTGAGAACTCTGACATCACACTGAGAACACTGTATTACGGGTAATAAGCTGACCAATGGGAGCTGAGATCAGGCCTCTGGAAAACATGGCGCTGAACAGCGTGGGGGTTTTGCATTCCTGAGATGCCGTTCTACTGAGCATGCTCAGGAAGAGATAAACGGTGTGTGGATTGGGTGGTCTCTGATGACGTGGATGGAATTTGGGAGGACTAATAAAAGTGTCTAGCTGATGAGGGGAGGGAGCCTTTTACCATCGAGCCTTTTCCATCAGCAAGCCTGTATGTTCGCTGTCCTGGCTGCTTAAGCTTAGAGGAGAAGCTGCCTGCAATCATAGAACAAACACCATAAAAGATCCCAGCGGTGTCGACTCCGTTCATTCCTTCACTAACGACTTCCCTGATGGGTAAGGGAAGTTAATCATATCTAGCATATCCCAGTGATTGGAATCTCTACATACCTGGCATCGGCACGTCATCAAGTCGGCGCCAGGCGGGCCTCACTCAGGAGGGCGTTCCATAGCCTGAGGGGCTGCTGCCAAAAAGGCCCTAGACCTGCAAGCCATCCCTTTCTCCTCCTTGAAGGACGGCTCTTTCAGGAGGGCCCCCTGGCTAGATCTTAACTGCAGGGCAGAGTCATATGGAAGGAGGTAACACAGAGAAACCAGCACAGGCAATAAGTGGTGAGAGCAACCCAGTCTTAAGACAACCAGTCCCATCGTTCTGTGTGACCATGCATGTGGTGCAACATAAAATGAGGAATGTTGTGTCAGGGTGAGTCTGGCAGTGCCCGACATTGCCATGAGCCATGATGCATTTAAAGACTGTAAACAGCCATTCACTTAAGGGCTGTCCATTTTAATTTTGAATTGTAGCCTGCCCCGAGACCATCGGGTAGGGAGTGGCATATAAATTGTATAAATAAAAATTAAATAAATATTTGATATCTGGATGAAATGGGAGAATGGTTGGGCAACTGAAGACTCAAGTGTCCAACATTATTACAAAGTGTCTTGACATTCCGAAATACTCAGACGTTCATGAAGCTATTCCTGCAGAAGCTATTACTTATATTTATATGCCTATATTTATGCTGCAGTTTACTTATGCCAAGCTGTTGAGTTACAAGATATTGCAAAGCAAGGTTCCTTGTGAAAATGCCCAATTCATTTTAGCCTTTTATTATACTAAGATCGTCACCCCAAGATATAAAAAATAGACAAAGGGACATAAATACATTCATATGCATATCAGTAAACCAGAATAATTCAACTACTTATGGTGTAGTAATTCATGCATACTTTGTTGAAGAAAGATATGTAGATCACCTCAACCACAGGTATGGTTTTTATCTTTCAAAAAATTATTAACTGCAAGTTTGATTTTTACACCCCTTTATCACCTCCAAAAGCAATTATGCAGTTCGTGCTTTTTAGTGCCAATGTTGCCTTTAAAGCTACCACCCATTTTGTAGCCTTCCTTTAAAAAAGGCCATAAAATATCAATAAACCAAAATATGTCAGGCACTTAAATAATAAACAAAACTTCTTAGCCTCTTCAGCTATCACTCTTCTCAAAGTGGGCTCTGCTGGGGGTGCTCAAAAGGGATTTTGTTTGTTTGTTTCTGTTTCGTCTGGTTGTCACACCAGCATTTCATAGAAGTAAAAAGAAGCCACATCTTGCAGGCCAAAAGGAAACGTATGCAAACTACGACACAGCACAAACAGAAAGAGAAGCCACAAGAATTTTAAAGCAGATCTGTAACTCCAGAAAGTCACAGAAGAACCAACTACAAGGGCAAAGCAGAATCTAATACAACATTGATGGGATCTACGTTAGAAGCTATCAATGTTACGCTTCAGCAATTCAAAACCCTGGATTTAACCTTCCGATGTACCAGAAGCTATAAACAACAACAATTTAGTTCCTAATAACCAATGAGCCTGCCACCCAAACCCGATTAAATGCTATACCAGAGCTGAGACCCTCTCTAGATATACTCAAAGCATCCCTCACATCGCTAAAGGGCAAATCAAGCTTAATTTTCTGCATTATGTAAGGTTGGCTTCAAGCATCTCAAGGTAAAGAGATGCAAGTCAGGCTGAGGCAAAGATGAGGCCCTCTGTTTTCCAACCTGGTGTTCAGAAAGGATTTACACAAAGGCTGACTTGTGAAATTTATGCCTAGCAAAGCAACACAGCCTAAGATAATGGGAAGGGATTTTATTCACAGCCAAATGAACCAGCTGCCAAAGGGTGTAAGAAAGGGAAGAGACTCAAGACAGCAACATTTCATTCCATTTACCCACAGAATATAGCTTCGGTGGAACAATCCCCTCCTCGCAATCAGGGAGAAGACAATGCGCACTCAAATGAGGCTTTTTGTATTCCAAACAGCAGTGACAACTCTTTAAGGCACTGAGTGAATGAGGAGCCTTCAGCTTTGGCTTTTGCTGCCAGATTTATTAGCAAGCAAAAGAAGAAGGGAAAACACACATGGACAGGAAAAGAGGGCAGAGAGCGGTGCTGTATGGTGCTCAAACCCCACTGGATGGGAGTCACTTGTGACAAACTGAAATACCTCCGAGGAGTTCATTTCACGTCTCATCCATTCTCTGAATAATGGGAAAATCCCTCTTTGTTTCTCTAAGATATCAGCACACCATACACACCACACAGACTCAATTCCATTAGACATAATGGAACGAGATTGTCCCAGAAGTTGTTTTCAATTGCTTGAGTGCATCCTTCATTTAGGGAAACAAGAACAGATGAGCTTTTCTACCCAAGCAGACGTGCAGACACAAATTTTAAGCGAGAGCGAGGGCCATTTGTTTACAGACTAGGCTCTGAGATGGGGAGAAGGTCGGCCATTACTGGCCTGCCGTCGGGAAGGACGTGATGTGGAAGTTCAAAGCACGAATCTCCTCGCCTGCCGCTTGAATCTGAAAAGAGCTGGTCTTCTATACCATCCGGATGTGATGCATCATGTAAGAATCATCGCAGACATCCAATGATGGGTCTGACTTGGCACCGTGATCTTTGTCTCTAACTACTATGGCAGTCCCTGTCCTTCAGAACCAGATCAGGAATAAGTTGAAGGGCAGCAGGGCAGATTCTGGACGGGAGGCAAAGATTCCTCCTCCATGTCATTTTATTCTAATCCACTTCTTACGGAGCTTCAGTGAGAAATCTGAGAGCCTTGGGAATTTCCTTTGCTCCCGCTCAGACCAGAGTGGCTTAAAACCCAGCCGAAAAGACAAAGGTTGGGAGGCCTTTTGGGAGAACACCCAACCCGGGCAGCCTTGGGCAAGTGGCACAGTCTCAAGGGGCTCCCAGGGGAATCCTAGAATAGGGACGTTGGAAGAAGGGGGCCGACAAGGCCATCAAGTCCAACCCCCTGCTGAAGGCAGGATTCATACAGATGGGCACGAAATGCCAAAATGGAGTTTCGTTTCGTTATTCGTTTCTCTGCCCCATTTTGTTTCATTTAATACCAAATGATTTTTTTAAAAAAAGAACTGTTTTGTATTTCGTTTGTCTTGTTTCTTTTTTTCCTTTTTCCTTTTTCTTTTTAGCATGGTTTGCACTTTTTAAATATTTTTATTATATTTTTTTAAAGTCCTTGATGCCAGGGCTTTTTCTTTTTAAGCTGAGAGGCACTGGCTTCCCCGCACCCCATTTTTTTTAAAATCTATTTTTATTTTTACTTTTACACCCTGCCTGGACCAGCTGGTCCACAACATATTTATTTATTTATTCATTCATTCATTCATTCATGTCCCGTCCGGGAGGGGCGCCATTTTTAAATTGTTTTTATTTATTAAAAATTATACATTGGCAACCACACACACTCTTAAAAATTATTTTTATTTTTATTTTTACTTTACAGTGCCAACCACATGGCTCCCGGGCTGGGTCAGCGGTTTTAATTTTTTTAAATTTTATTTTTACTTTATAGCGCCAACCACGCAGCCCTCGGGGCCAGGTCGGTGCTTTTCATTTTTATTTCTTTTTCTTTTTATTATTTTTAAAAGTCCCCCCCCACACACACACACACACCTCTCTGCTGGCTTGCTTTTTTTTTTTTTTTTTTTTGGCTGTTCCAGGCACAGAGGAGAAGACCGGCAAGGTAGGAGAGAGACACCTAGAACAAAAGACAAAATGATGGGTTGGTTCGTTATTTGTTTCGTTAGCTAATGAAATGAATAACAAATAACGAAACAATTTTAAAAAATTGTGACCATCTCTAGGCAGGAGTACAAATCAAAGAAGACCTGCCAGGTAGTTGTCCAAATTTCTCTGGAATGCCTCCAGGGTTGGAGCACTCACCACCTCTCGAGGTCATTGGTTCCATTGCCATCCCACTCTAACACTTAGGAATATTTTCCTGAGATTCCACCAAAAGCTGGGTTCTCTTAACTTGAGCCTACTCTTCCATGTCCTGCACACTGGGACAATCAAGAACAGGTCCTGTCCCTCCTATCTGTGACAGATATTTGAAAAGTGCTATCATTTCACCGCCCGCCCCCCAGTCTTCTTTCCTCTAGGCTAAACATCCCCAGTTCTTTCAGTCTTTACTCACAGGGCTTGTTTTCCAGACCCCTGATCATCCTTGTTGCCCCACCTGAACTTGTTCCAACTAGTCAGCATTTTTCTTGAAGTGTGGTGTCCAGAACTGGACACAATACTCAAGGTGAGACCTAACCCGTGCCAAATAGAGGGGGACAGGCACCTCACAGGATTTGGAAATTATATTTCTGTTAATAGCATTGGCCTTTTTTGCAGACACACCACACTGTTGGCTCATATTCAGCTCGTGATCTACCAGAATTCTGAGGGAATACTAAACCACTTCTCAGTCTTCTCTACCTAGAAAACTCTAGAACAGGTGGCCATAAGTCAAAATTGACTTGAAAGCACACAATTATTATTGTAAGCTCAGAATAAGACAAGGGTGTGTGTTTCCCACCCACCCCCAATTAAGTTATCCACAATTTGCTGCATAAGACAAGCTCTTACTTGAGAAACAAAACCTGAACACACTGTCTGAGGGTTGTGAAAGATGCAAATAACCCATCCAATGCTTGAAATCATTAAACACCCATGAAAGCAGCAATCATCCAAGTTTTCATAATTTGCACACATTGCATTTGAACAGAACACAAAGGGAATGTTGGCAGATTTTTTTGTCATCTTCTTTGGTGGGGGGGCAGAATTTCCTCAACCACACCTGCAGGGGCAGATCTATGTTCCTAGCTCTTCAGTAATTGAGAATTTATTTATTTATTTATTTATTATGAGACTTATATACCGCCCGTCTTCCTGGAGGGGAACTCCGGGCGGTTTACAACAAATAAGGAAACAACAAATTACATAGACTAATAAAATAAACAGATAAAACAACAATTGCAGGAGATGGCGATGGCGGGGGGAAAAAAAGAAATCAGCCAAACGCCTCCCGGAATAGAAGGGTTTCATCATCGATGTGAGCTCCATGAAAGAAAAATGAAAGAACTCGTATGAGCTCAGGTATATTGATGGCTGTGGGCAATAGAGAAAAAGAGTGAGCAAAATCCACATCCCAAGTACAAGCTATGGGCACTGCTGGGAGCAGCCCGCCCTTTCAGCTTCCTGAACAGCAACACTGGAAGTACTCCTTGGGCACCACCCACAGACAGCTGTCTGGACATTGGCTTGTAAGGATGACGCAGAAAAGGCTGTCACACAGAAGGCAAATCCATCCATCCATCCATCCATCCATCCATCCATCTGCTGAGGGTGTTGCAGCTGCTTGAGATGGCAGGATTAGCTCAGCTGGATTTGCTCTACAGGAGGGCTGGCTCTCAGTGAGTGGTGGTGAGCAAAAAAGGGGGGTCTTGGGAGTTTAGAGCAATGGGTCAATGATGTCTCCCTGATCACCAGTCTTGAAAGAGAGGCTGGGCAAAGGCCCCCAGATTGAAGCAAGAGGAGCAACCTGATCAGTTGAGGATCCCCATCTATTTTCATGATCAGGGCTGTGGCATCTTCAACAGGCCACCCCACAGCCTTCAACCCATCATCTACCACCACCCCGACAGATACAGGAATCTCCCTTTGGATCCTCCTCGGAACCTCCTTTCTCTACAAAGGCTTTCAAATGCTTTTTACGCTTATGCCGAGGATCTGGATTTTACCAGCACTAAATTTTCTGCTGATGTTTGCCTTGTCTGCACAGACCCCCTCCTACCCTGGGCACAGACGGAAGGAGAGGAGGAGGTTATCTTAAGTACTTCAAACTGCTTAGGGAAGCACCTCTTTTCATGAAGAGATCATGCTATCTTCCGGTTCTCATGTTACGATCTTCTGCAAGTTCACTGATAAGCCTATATAGGCAGGTATCTGCCATATAAATTGGTATCTTAATTACAAGTGGCTAAACCAGCACCCAGAGGTTTCTTGGTTACTGGGGGAGGGGGCTGTGTTTTGAAAAAGCATGTCTAGTGATATGTTCAACAGATAAGGAGAATTACAAGAGGGATGCCAATGGTATCTATGCACCCACACTTCACACTTTCCAAAGAAAAAGCAACTGTGCTTTGGTATTTAAACAGGAAGACCTTCAGAGGAGTACAGGCAGATAGAACGTTGTTAATTCCGAGAATCAGTTGGGTCCTTGAAACAATTTTCAAGCGCTCAGAGACTCTTGAGGAATTATCAAGCATATGTCCCTCCATCAGTGCACATTGGAAGGGAGGTTAAAGGAGCAGAGAGAGGACCCTTGAGTGGACTGGAGAGGTCCAGGATACCAGAAGCAGCCTAAATTCCCCAACAGCCAAGGTTTGCACAGGAAAATACAGCAACCCACCCACCCACCCACCCTGCCACCCAAATGGCCTAGCTTTTCACCCCTTTTCAACATGAGTTATTCAGCAGGGGAAGAGGACCGTTGTCAGGGCAGCAGGTAGCAGAGAGTTGCACCCACTCAAGGAAAGAGAGGCAGGGGAGTGTCCGCAACTCTCTGTGCCAGCTTTCATTCCACTTGGACCCACCCATACATAGCAGTTCACAGTGGCAATCCCTCCTGATCCACATCCCAGACCTATTTCTGCTAGGTCAAACGGGAGTGAACACGTCATAGAAGGTTGTAGAGAAATCACCCTCAGGAGAAGCATGGCCCCAGCTGCCGGCATGGGCAAGGCTAAGAGTCCTAGGTGGGATATAAGAGGAAAAAAACAATTACATTTAACCACAGGCCTTCAAGCCAGGTAGAAGTACGTGTTCCGCTTATGTTTATCAGGGACGTAGCAACTGTGGTAAAGTAGAAGAGAAAGAGGCAAAGATCTGTAATGAATATGCAGTATATGAAATCTAGTAACAAGCAAGGAAGTGGGAAAGGATTAGAAAATTAGATTTTTAAGCAGTAGACAGATTACAGCTGGAGAGAAAGCAGAATGCCAAAATGCTCTCTAGCCAGAGAGAGAAATAACTAGTGTTAATGCAGCGCCACAGATGCACCATGTCAGAAAGAATCCTTGCACTGCCCTGGGGTAAAAATAAAATAAAATAAAATAAATCCTCAACCCCCAAATGGAAAATGAATCCGACCCTGCCAGGAGAGAGTAGCCCTTGGCTTTCAGAAGCATTTCCACATCTTTGAAGCAAGCTTTGAGAGCAAAACAACCAGGTCCACAGGGGAGGTGGCGAAGGGAAGGCTGTTTTGGCCATTCCCAGCAAACAGTTACCCTGAAGATGAATTCTATCATTGACCATATATTTGTCTTGGTCTTGAAAATATGGTGAGTGTGTGTGGGGGTGGGGGTGGTAATCTGCCCTGGACTATTTTCCCCCTGTCCTTCTTTGTTTTGTAAACAGCTGCAAAACCTAAAATTGCGCTGCCAGAGCTGAAGCTTTCCTACAGTGCTGTGAAGGCTAAAAAAGCCAGGCGGGTGCTTGTCAGAGTATCGCTGCTACACCATCAGGTGCTCGTGTGTTTGTGTGAAAAGGAGCTGGCAAATGTGTTTTATCTCCAGTTTTACAGGAAGGAAAATAATCTGCAATGATGAGCAACACCCAGAGCACGTCTGCAGCTAAGCGAGGGTTTTAAATCCAATCCTTTAGCATTTCAACCAGATGCCAAAACTGCAAGATGCATTTCCAGCCCCAATGCAAAAGATTCAAAGGTGACATCAAATCACAGTAAAAGGCTTCAGTGGTTGCTTTCTAAAAAAAAAAAAAACGACCGCTCAGAATGTATGCCAGGTTGAAAGCGATCTACAACCCCGGTCAAGAACAGTCACACTCCATGATGAGCCAGCTGAGTATGTACCTGGCAGGTGATATTTGACAAGCCTCTCCCTCCCACCACCCTGACCCACTTCTGTTGCACAGTTGGGAAAGGGCTTGAGGAAGCAAGAAATGAAGGAGGAGGAGGAAGAGGAGAGGCCATCAAGACAATCCTGTTTCATGGCAACATTTTTCAAGGTTTTCCAGGCAGAGAGGACTCAGATGTGCTTGACCCCTCCACGGGACTAGGCAGCTTTTTTGCCCAGGGCCACCCAGGATGGATCTTCTCCCAGGAGTCCCAGCGGGGGAATCAAACTCCCAGCCTCTGGCTCCGCAGCCGGATACCCAATCCATCCAGCTATCCAGCCATCCTAACACCGAGCTGTCATAAATGTTTTCCAACTCTCTCCTAATAGTAGAACTGAAGGGCCAGAAACTAAGAAGCAGGGAGATCCAGAACAGATGATTGTTTTTCTCCCCATGGCACATGGTCCAATGGTGCGATTCACTTCCAGAGAATGTAGTTATGATGGTTGATGCTATGGATAGCTGTAACAAGCAGGGGGAGGGAAGGTTAATACATCAACGGCTACTGATCAGGAGGACCTATGGCTTCCAGGAATGAAAGCCATGTTGAGTCATTTCACTGGATGGAAGGAAAGTTTGAACCTGAGTGGTGGTTTTCCATGTCCCTAGGTCATTTGAAGCTGTTTTCTTGAGAGCAACTGCGACACATATTGTGAAATCAAAATTCTTTACATATAATGTAAAAAAAGGATGGTGATCCCTCTGCCTCCAAGTAACAACTGGGTGGCTCAGCCTAGCCCATAAGTGCATGCCAAGAAGGCTTCTGCTTTCAGTACTATTCTGTGCTTCAAACCTAATTTATCAGTCTATGTAACTGTGTTGTTTTCTGCAAATGTGGCACATAAACTGCCTCTACTGGCAGTCTCCAGCACATAAAAAAATATGCCAATTTGCCCCAGGATAGGAGCATATATTTTCTCTCTTCCCTCTCCTGGTCTATTTCTGCCCTCTGAAGATGCCACATTTTATTCCTTTTGCAAAGGACCACGGGAGGTTCCTCAAGCATGGCCATGTAGCACAGGAACAATCAGGTATTTTTATTCTGTATATAAATATAGACAAGAGAGACAGAAGCCATAAAGGACACGGCTTCCAAGCCAAAGCTTCCTTTGGGTGGAGAGATAAAGGGTGGCTTTAGGAGAGTAATTTATTTATACAATTTATATGCCGCCCACTACCCAAAGGTCTTTACAGGGTATTGATAACTCAGAGGAAAATTATTAAAGAAGAGAACCGTGTGCCATCTCCAATGGGCATTCCCCTTGTGTCAGCAGATCACTGGCTTATGCTGGGCATACAGTACTTCAGCTCTCCAGATGGCTACCTTGATAAACATGTTTACAACAAAGGATCCCTTGATTGGCTCAGTCTTAGTAGTTACTTTTTTGTTGAAATACTGAGAGATGCCCACGGAAGGGCTTTAATTTTATTTATTATATATTTATTTGTTGCATTTCTATACCGCACCTTCTTCCAAACTGGAACTCAGGGCGGTTCACAGCTTTAAAAGACATAAAAGTATACAATTAAAAACATATAATACAAATAGAATGAAAAAAAAAACAGGCAAGAGACATCAAGGAGATGGGCGGATAGAGGGGGGGAGAAACTAAAGTAGGTCGCCATATGCCTCCTTAAAAAGCAAGGTTTTCAAAGCCTTTTTGAAGGCGAGCAGGGACTGTGCAAGGCGCAGCTCACTCGGGAGGTGGTTCCATAAGAATGGGCCCACAACAGAGAAGGCGCGGCTGCGAGTAGCAGACTTCCGTGCCTCCCCAGGAGGGGGCACCCTAAGTGAGCGCGCCTGTGACATTCTGGTGGGCCTGGCCTCAGTTGACCTTTGACAGATACGCCCCGACAGGTATTCAGGACCCAAGCTGTGGGAGGGTTTTGAAAACCAAAACCAGGACCTTGAACCTTATCCAGAGAGCAATGGGGAGCCAATGCAGGCCGGCCAGAACTGGGGTGAGGTGGTCGTATCTATGAGCACCCACCACCAGTCTGGCCGCCGCATTCTGCATCCGCTGAAGTCTCCGGACAAGGGTCAAGGGCAACCCCACGTAGAGGGCGTTGCAGTAGTCAATCCTCGATATCACGGGGGCCTACACAACCGTTCTCA
Organism: Phrynocephalus versicolor; assembly: GCA_023846285.1. Lineage (NCBI taxonomy): Eukaryota > Metazoa > Chordata > Lepidosauria > Squamata > Agamidae > Phrynocephalus > Phrynocephalus versicolor. Next base: position 4,915,253 of record JAHTLZ010000089.1, on the reverse strand, counting down.
GGGAGGACTCATCTAGGTACAGGCGGATCCAGGCGATCCTGCGGAGGCGGAAAAAAGCAGCCCTGGAGACCGCCATCACCTGGGCTTCCAGGAAGAGGGCCGAGGCCAGGACCACGCCCAGATTCCTGGCCCTGTCCGTCGGCTGGAGGGAAACTCCCCCCAGACTAGGGAGGGGGCCATCGTACCCAGGCGAGGGCGCCCTGAAGAACAGTACCTCAGTCTTCTCAGGGTTCAGTTTGAGCCTCTTAACCCTGGTCCATTCCAGGACGGCCTCCAAGCACAGATCAAGGGAGCGAACTGCCTCCACTGCAGACGTAGAAAAGGAGGGGGAGGTGCCCACACCATGCAGCTCTTTGTTTGAATCAGCCCGGACCATGCTGCTCTGCCTACCATGAAGAAAACCTGGCCTCCATCTTGCCAGATGAACTTTTAAGAACTCTCTCCTGGCAAATTACATCCTTTGCCATGTTTGGACTTTTATAACTGCTTTGAAAAAGAGGACTTGCGTTCTCGAAAGCTCAGCAAACTTTTTTTATTTTTCTACCAGCAGCCTATGAAGGTATCACTCATAGTCTAGTTCTAATTTTGTTTGTTTTAATGGCTGCACGGCTCAAAACTCCTTTTTACTGCATACTGATGACAGCAAACTCTAAATCTCCTGATGACAACTACCGAAGGCCTCATGTAAACACTGAACAGCATAGGGGAGGTTGCCGACCCCTGGGGCACCCCACAAGGGAGTGTCCATGGAGCCGACAAATCATCCCCCAGCTGAACCTGCTGTGACCGGCAGTCAAGGAAGAGTCGGAGCTAGCAGAGCGCTGAGCCCACGATTCCCGCCTCGATGAGCCGATCCAGCAGGTTACCGTGGTCGACGGTTTCTGCTATTTCTCCTGACTGAAAGTATATACTGTACATGTAACAACGTGTCTAGTGATTACTACATTAGCCTCTACCCAGCCAGCCCATGGGTTCTGCAAGTAGGAGGCTCCAGAATTCATTTCATGTCCATAAAAATGGGTATTATTTATTTGGTTTGTAAACTGCATGGAGCAGCTATTTGCTAGACAGGCAGTATAAAAGTTCAGTCAGTCAATCAATAAACTAAAGCTAATGGGATACAACCCGAATACTTTTGAATCAAGTGCCCCTCATAATTTAATGGAGCCTCTGGAACTTCAGACATCTACTACAGAACCAGACATCTTCTCCAAATGCTAACAATAACAAAAACTACCTACAGTGCAGTACAGCATAAGGAGATGCTCTTTTAGTGGTAAACTGATGCCAGATCAGCTCTGCAGATATTTTCATTACTAAACCATTTTTTGCTCAGAGCAGCTCTGTTTCATTCTCAAGTTTCCGTCTTAAAGCTGACAAGAATTTGGCCTGCTAAGGAAGAACATGAAAGACTTCTCAAATCTATCCTGGAAGACCTGATCAAGACAAGCTCAGGATCCTACTCTCCAATAGTGTTAGATTAGTCACATTTTGATTGGCAAGGTTTTTCCCCCATACTGAAATCTGCTCCCCCTTCTATCATTAATCAAGTTGATACCTAAGAGTGTGTATCTTTGGGACTCTAGAGGATTGTGGCTGGTGTTCCTTGATGATCTCTGATTGGTACTTGCCTCATTTCTTCCTCAAGAGGTTGGAAATTTTAGAAATTTTAGATGCAATAGGAATAGGTGGTGGGTGCTCGTAGATTAGAGCACATCACCCCAGTTCTGGCTCGCCTGCATTGGCTCCCCGTGGCCTTCCGGATAAGGTTCAAGGTCCTGGTTTTGACCTTCAAAGCCCTCCACGGCTTGGGACCAGAGTACCTGTCGGGGCGTATCTCCCAGAGATCAACTGGGTCCAGGCCCACGAGAATGGCGCAGGCGCGCTCACTGAGGGTGGCCACACCCAGAGAGGCGCGGAAATCGCGTACACGTGCCTGCGCCTTCTCCGTGGTGGGCCGCATGCTGTGGAACCATCTTCCCAGTGAGCTGTACCTTGCAGGGTCCCTGCCTGCTTTTAAGAAGGCGATGAAAACTCAACTCTTTAGGGAGGCGTTTGGCGACCTTTCTATTTTATTTCATTCCCCGTTGGAGGGTCCTGCCTCCCCTCCTTTTTATTGTAATCTGTTGTTGGTTTTTCATTTTATTGTTCTGTTTTCTAAGCCGCCCAGAGTTCCGATTCGGAAGATGGGCGGGATATAAGTGCAATAATAAATAAATTAAATAAATAAATAAATAATTATGTTTTGACTCACTTTTATTTTTATAATTCCTTTCCTTTCCTTTATATTTCTATTTCTATTTCTCTTGCTTTTGATATTGTATTGTACTGTTTTTATTTGATGTATTCTGCAATGGCCTGTGCGACACACAATACAATTTCTGATTCTGATTCTGCTAAGGAAGAATGAGTCTGCTTAGTTCCCGACTCTCCGAAGGAGGGAACAGAAGAGGTGCCATGTTTTCACTCTAAATCCGCCACCCTACCAAGCACCATCTGTGACTATAGCAGGACCGGTCCTTCGCCTGGCAGAATGCTCGTCGCTTAAAGCCAACAGAAATTGTTCACTTTGGGGGCAAAAGGAAAAAGCCATCAGAACACTGACAAAAAAACAAAAATAAAAACCCAGCAACCGAAAACACCAACCAAACAAACAACTGAAAGGGTTTCTAGTCCTAGAGAACCCAAGTGGCAGTGACAGATTTGTTGTTGTTGTTGTTGTTGTTGTTGTTGTTGTTGTTGTTGTTGTT
>JAHTLZ010000089.1:4879012-4912493 GCA_023846285.1 Phrynocephalus versicolor | reverse complement strand
TTGTTGTTGTTGTTGTTGTTGTTGTTGTTGTTGTTGTTGTTGTTGTTGTTGTTGTTGTTGTTGTTGTTGTTTTGGTCCAAGAGTAGAGCAGAAGCTCGGGGCTGGCTGGTTCTGCTCTCATCAGTTGGCATCAGTGCAGTCAATTAAAAACACAGGGGATGTCACGAGCATGTAGGAAATGCTCTCCCTACTCCAAGAAAACTCCGTTTAGAGAATACAACAGAAAATCAACAAGGTCTCCTATAGTCCAGCACCCTGCAGGCTGCCAATTTCTGTTTTGTTTTAAACCAAGCTCAAGGGGCAAATAATGCCCTTGAATGTGAAACTGAATGGCATTAAAAAGTTTGTTTGCAGCCAACTCCCTCTCTTTTTATGCCTTCCTCATGTTCTCCTACACAGACAGTCTAGAAATATGTCTGTCTTGTTTTAGCATGTGGTTCAAGCACTGGGTTTTGACATCATGACACAGATTAAAATGTTTATTCACTTCCTCTCTTACATGGCGACCATTAATCCGTCAATCAGCAGCCCACCTGCCGCAGCCTAAAGATGGAGGGAGATAAGTACAGGCGAAACTCAAAAAATTAGAATATCATGCAAATGTTCGTTTATTTCAGTAAGTCAACTCAAAAGTTGAAACTAATACATGAGATAGACATATTACATGCAAAGCAAGATATGTATGTCAGGTATAATTGTGGTATAATTGTGGTATAATTGTGATGATTATGGCATACATGAAAGCCCCAAATTCACCATCTCAGAAAATGAGAATATTACATGACATCAATAACATATCTATTGGAAATAGAATATTACATGACATCAATAACACATCTATTGGAAATAGAACAATATTGGACCTCTGAAAAGTATATGCATGCGTATGTACTCAGTACTTGGTTCGGGCCCCTTTTGCATTAATTACTTTCTCAATGGAGCATGGCATGGATGCTATCAGCCTGTGACACTGCTGAGGTGTTATGGAAGACCATAAGAACATAAGAAGAGCCATGCTGGATCAAACCAAAGGCCCATCTAGTTCAGTTTCCTGTATCTCACAGTGGCCCCACCAGATACGTCTGGGAGCACACAAGACTTAGATATCTGTCTCCTGATACCACTCCCCTGCATCTGGCCCTCAAAGTACCCCGGTTTTAAGCCTGGAGATTACACATCTCCATCATGGTTTGTAACCTGTAACTTTTCCTCCAGGAATCTGTTCAATCCCCTTTTGAAGGCATCCAGGCCAGATGCTTCAATAGCGGCCTTCAGCTCTGCTGCATTGTTTGGTCTCATGTCCCCCATCTTTCCCTTGGCAATGCCCCATAGATTCTCTATGGGGTCGGGTCAGGCGAGTTTTCTGGCCAATCAAACACAGTAATCCCATAGTCATTGAACCAGGTATTGGTACTTTTGGCAGTGTGGGCAGGTGTCAAGTCCTGCTGGAAATGAAGTCAGAATCTCCATAAAGCTCATCTGCAGAAGGAAGCATGAAGTGCTCCAAAATCTCCTAGTAGATGACTGTGTTGACCTTGGACTTAATGAAGCACCGTGGACAAACACCAGATGATGTGGCTTCCCAAATCAACACATAATGTGGAAACTTCACACTGGACTTCAAGCATCGTGCATTGTGTGCCTCTCCATTCTTCTTCCAGACTCTGGGTCCTTGGTTCCCAAATTAAATGCAAAAGTTGTTCTCATCAGAAAAGAGAGCTTTGGACCACTGAGCTACAGTGTTCAGGAGCGGCTTGACAAGAGGAATACGACATTTGAAGCCCATGTCCAGGATCCATCTCTGTGTGGTGGCTCTTGATGCACTAACTCCACCCTCAGTCCATTCCTTGTTAAAGTCCCCAACACTTTAGAATAGCCTTTTCCTGACAAGCCTCTCCAGGCTGTGGTCATCCCTGCTGCTTGTGCACCTTTTTCTTCCACAATTTTCCCGTCCACATAACGTTCTATTGATGTGTTTTGATACAACATTTTGGGAACATCCAACTTATTTTGCAATCTATGCCTTTTGGGTCTTTCCCTCCTTACGGAGGGTGTCAATGATGGTTTTCTGCACAATTGTCAGGTCAGCCGTCTTTCCCATGATTGTGATTCCTATTGAACCAGCCTGAGAGACCATTTAAAGGCCCATGAACCCTTTGCAGGTGTTATGGATTCATTGGCAGATTAGAGTGGGACACTTTGAGCCTAGAATATTGAACCTTTTCACACTATTCTAATGTTCTGAGATTGTGAATTTAGGGTTTTCATTAGCTGTACTCCATAATCATAACAATTATACCAATTAAACCAATTACTTTGCATGTAATGAGTCTATCTCCTTTATTAGTTCCACCCTTTGAGTTGACTTTCTGAAAGAAATGAACATTTGCACAATACTCTAATTTTTCGAGTTTTACCTATACATGTGCTCTTCCGATGCTGGTCTAGAAGAGTGACAGGGTGAAGTACAAATGTGTCTGCACAGGTTCAAATTGTCGACCCCATGAGATGGGAACTCAAGGGTTGGGAGGAAGGAGGACCCCCTTCTCCTTCTCTAAATTTCACCTTTCCATCCCAAAGCTCACCTGACAATAGCAGGCAGCTTTTGATTACTGGTTCCCTGCAATATTTTTATAGCTCTGCTTGAAGGCAGTAACTTCAGGTTTTAAATGTCCATCTGAATAACGGTCCATGTATTCCAAAATGAAAGAGCAGTTGAGTCCCCCCCCCCACACACACACACTTCAAACGTAATTGTGCTTTTGTGTTCGTTTTTTTTTTAAAAAACATCTCTGCAGCTAACACTTTATTTTGATTCTTCTTTCTTGAAGTCTCAATCCTAAATTACTATAAATCCTTGCTAGGAATGATTTGTTTGAAACACTTTTGAATGAATAAAAAAATACATTAGTTATTTTCTGAATGTGCTTTTATTTCTCCACAAACTGATGTGCCCATTTTAAGAAGGCATTGAAAGGAGGCTAAACAATGAGCTTCCAAACCAGACCATGCCAATTCCATGAAGCCTGAAAACATGCACAACTGCATCTCAGAGATTTAAGTTACATCTCATTTCTAGACACCAAAAATCAAAAGCCAAAAAAGATGGCATGTTTTCTTGAAATCTGTACCACTCCCCACCCCCCAAAAAAAACCCAACCAGGAACTGATGAAAGAAAGAGAGAAGCTGTCGCTCGCCCTGGGTCATCTGTGGTGCACTTTGTGATTCTCCATCTTTTCTATCTTGTATCCCACTGATCACTCCGTCAAAAAACCGAATCCCACAGTGACAGAAAAAGCTGGCTTCTTCTGACAGAGATGCTTTTATGTTTGCAAGAATTCTATTACACATTTGTTGGCCGGGGGGGGGAGGGAGGAGGGTAAAAGAAACAGCATCAATAACCCCAAGTAGGCTAAATCTCCCACAAGCCTCCACTGAGCAGCACATAGTTTCTGGAGTTGGATTTCTAGTAGTTGCAGTCCAAGAAGAACGTCCGGGGACGCAAGGTCGGGAACCCCTGTCGCAGAGGCATAATCCACGGCAGAGAAAAAACTGAGAAGGTATATATAGTTAATGGCCAGCATTCTGTCCCAACTTACTCTATGTGTAAGAGTGATCACTGGTATGGTTTTTTTTTTTAACCAGATATCTAGAAAATATTCTGATATGTGACAACATCTAGTAATAATTTTCTCCATGATAAGTTCTCTAACATAAACAAGTGTTCCGCCACAAATGATGGATTCCTTTCAGGTTCTCAAACGATAACGGAGAGAGTTGAGAACAGTTCAGCTCTTCCGGCAATACCTTTTAGCAGGTCAACCTCTCTGTTTTGTAATTGTGAAGAACACCCTGCAAACAATATGCCTGCTCCAAGAACCAGGTGACTTTAAAGTTTGCTCTTCATTCAAGACCACATAGTACATATCTGAAACACTATAGGTCAGGCATGTCCAAACTTCAGCCCTCCAGATGTTTTGGACGACAACTCCCACAGAACTTTGCCATTGGAAATACAGGCTTGGAATTCTGCGAGTTGTGGTCCAAAACATCAGGAAGGCCGAAGTTTGGGCATGCCTGCTATAGGTATTTTCTAGAATTGGGAGACTTAGGAAGTGCCCCTCTGCCCATTCTTCCACTTCTGCTTAGAAAGAGAATAGCGGGGAACCCATTGTGACCTCCATGGTCAAATATTTAAGCTACCTTATAGTAGATTGCAACCACAATAGCAAACTCAAGTCCTGAATTGTGCTGTTCTATCTCCAAAATGGATTTATTTATTTATTTACTTTTATATTTCTATACCGCCCGTCTTCCAATGGAACTCTGGGTGGTTCATTACATGAAATCAGAGTAAAAGGATAATATAAGAATTTTTTTAAAAAAAACAGCAAAGATAGTGGCAAGTATTTCTCGGGGGAGGGGGACTACACACACTGATGGTCGCCAAATGCCTCTCTAAAAAGCAATGTTTCCAGAGCTGTTTTGAAGTCCAGCAGGGAGGGAGCAAGGTGCAACTCACTAGGCAGGTGGTTCCACAGCGAAGGGCCAGCCACAGAGAAGGCCCGGGTTTGGGTGACCACTTAGGGTGGCCTCCCTGGGCGTGGCCACCCTAAGTGAGAGCGCCTGTGACATTCTGTGGGATGGGCTTCAGTTGATCTCTAGGAGATCCACTCTGCCAGGTATTCAGGTCCCAAGCCATGGAGGGTTTTGTAAACCAAAACCAACGCCTTGAACCTCTTTTGGGAGGCAACGGACAATCAGTGCAGGTGAGCCAGAACTGGGGTGATGCAGTCATATTTGCCTGCACCAACCACCAGTCTAGCTGCTGCATTTTGTACCTGCTGTAGTCTCCAAATAAGGGTCAAGGGCAACCCCACGTAGAGAGCATTGCAATAATCTATCCTCGGTATCACAAGCACCTGCACGACTTTCCTCAGGGAGACCTCATCCAGGTACGGGTGGATCTAGGAGATCTGACAAAGATGGAAAAAGGCAGCCCTGGATACTTTTTTAAATGTAATTTTTAATGACCAAAAAGGTTCCAACACACTCGATTTTGGGGAGATAAAGGAGGATATGCAGCTAAGTTACTTATTTTTTTTAAATTTCATCTTTTATGTATATAGAATCAGAAGATCAGAGATCAATGGAGTATTTGTTTGCATACATCATCCTTGTAGTAGGATATTCTATTAAGTGCTTCATAAATGTTTCCCCCTTTTGTAGCATCTAAAAATGTTTTGACTATGTTCCCTTCATACAACATCGTCCCATTCTTAGACTGGGTTGTGTTTGCTTCTAGACAACAGATCCTTCCCAAATGTTTGTCAAGTGCTTTTTTTAATGGTTCTCTTGCTCCCTTCCTTCTTGAAGCTAGAAATTGTTATCTAACGGTCCTTTGAAGCACTATATTGCCTCAACGCTCTAAATATTTACGTCAAAAAAAGATAGAAGCTACTTTTAATGCTAATTCCCAAAGGATACTCAGACAACAAATTACCCTGGGAAAAGGAGCCTTTTAATAGTAGTTCCTATAGTAACATGTTGACGGCATATTCTTCTAATATGCCGGATGGGGAAATTAACAATCCCAATTTATGATGCCATTACTCAAGAACCATCAGTCTTATATATCACTCAGAGAAGCCAACATGCTTTCATGGAGACAAAGATGCTGTGATGGACCTCCAGCCTAACACAAAACAACCATGTGTGCAATACGTCTGTGAAGATTCTCAGTCATCCAGGTGCGTTTAACTGGGAGTTGAGTCATCCAGTTAACCATGTGTGCAATGACGATATCCAATCTAAATACATCATTGCACTGATCGCCAACAAGATGCATGAAATCAAACTGCATTGGTATGGACACATTATTGAGGAAACTTGGGCCAAAAAGGGTCTCACCCTGGAGGTCAGGAGACCCTGTCTGAGGAGATGACCAAAGTAGCATTGGTTTCAACACCCTTGACAATGACATGAAGTTGTCCCATGTTCAACCAGAATTAGCCAAGGACTGTGGCAATTGGAAAGCAAAAACCAGAATAGTGGACCCCACCATCAAGTGGCACAGATGCTCCAAAAATAGGGAGAAGAGAAGCCAATATGGATGGACAATATGGTGGACCGAGTGACAGACTAGAACTCAAGAGAGAGGGGGTTCAAATCCCTCCTCAACCATGGAAACTCATAGAGGAGGTAACAACAACGAAACCATGCCTGAAACAGCTCACATATCTTGAAACCCAATCACTGCCACTGGAGGTCAATAGCAACTGGATGGCACCTTAGAAATTCCCTTATGGCCAACAGAAAATAATACACTTAGGCCAGTGATTCTAAAAGCTCATAATTGCAGATCTGAATCACTGTCAGTATCCTTCTGTTTCAAATTGGCTTAAAAGTAGACTATTTTACTTTATTATGGATTATTTTTGTTAAATGGATTACAAGGGTCTGGACAGAGAAGAGTGAAACAGAGTATTAAATCTCCCCAAAACAAATGACCAGACTTTCCTCCCATTAAAGAAATTGTATTAAGGCTAGATACTAGGAACTGTAGATAAATACTACCAAACTGGTGCCATCTCAGATTAAGGGTCAGGAGCGGAAAGCACTGCAATAAAGGTACCTAATCTGATTTGGCTAAGTGGATTTTTTAAAAATGGACCACTGACCTGTTAGTTACTTAAAAGGAACAGTTAACAAAATCTGCAGAGAAAGGTGACCTACCTGTTATTTATTACTCAAGGGAACTTTTGCTCCACAGAGTTTATGATGGTGTGCAATCCAGTAGATTAAAGAAATAATAATAAAAATGAAAAGTCTATAGCAGTCTCGTGCAGTTTCCTTTTCTCAGTTTCATATTGCCTCCAAGGGCCATCCTGGTTAGCAGCTAAAGAAACAGACTGATTTGCCATGCTTTCTTCTTATCCCCTTTTAAAGCCACGTAACCATGTGATTGTTGTTCACATCTGTGGCCATGAACTGCATAAACTAATGATGAGAAAAGGTCTGTTCTTTTGTCTGTCCTGAATCTACCATCAACCCATTCTGACTTGTATGATACAATATTTGCATTCATGTTAAAACATCACCATTTCAGAGGTTGCCCGTTTCACTTTTCACCCTCTTGCTTTAGTATCCTGTTTTAGTGTTAGTACCATTATTTTGACTCTTTTGCTAGTTTTCCCTTTTAACTTTGGGTTCCGCTGTTGGTTGCTCACTTTTTTAAATGTACATTCTCTGGAACCAATTATTATTTGTTTGGATTTCATATTGATACTTTACATTTGTTAACCACCCTGAGTTCGCATTTGGGAAAATCTGGCGGTATATAAATATAATTATAAAGATAAACAAAAAACAAAGCCCAGTCACCGTTGCTCTAGTACAGTAGTCCATTTCCTAACAGCCTAGCTAGCTAATGGAGAAGAATGATGGGACAAATAGTTACTCCATTCCAAGACCTGGTACAAAATATCTTAAGAACAATAATCAGGAGACTGATAGCAGTTCTCCAGGGTTTCCTGGGTGGAAATTAATCAAAAATTGTTTCCCTTTCCTTTTTCTGGTGGGCAGGGGATCCCTGGGACCATGCAGCTTTGCCCCCAAGGCCACCCAGGCTGGGTCTTCTCTCCCGCCCCCCAGAACCACCGTGGGGAATTGAACTCCCAACCTCTGGCTCCACTGCCAAATATCCAACTCGCTGAGCAACCCAGCCAGCTCCAATGTATCCTTCTATGCTGTAAATAAACAACAGAAGGAATAAGCCAAATTTAAGACACCAAAAATACATTCTCCTTAAGTCAGAAAAATGTAGAGGATGGGTTTTCCTGAAGAAATGTGTTCATGTAGATAATTTAAATCTTGCCAGAGAAAAATGGTATCTCTTTGATATACTCACCAGGAATGGGTATTAGGAACTGGAAAATGTTTTATCTTTGAATAAAGATTGTTTTCTACATAAGAAGAGCCATGCTTGATCAGGCCAAAGGCCCATCTAGTCCAGCTTCCTGTATCTCACAGTGGCCCCACCAAATGTGTCTGGGAGCGCACAAGACTAGATATCTGTCTCCTGATACCACTCTCCTGCATCTGGTCCTTGAAGGACCCTGGTTTTAAGCCTAGAGATGATACATCTCCATCATGGTTTGTAACCTTTGGTGGACTTATCCTCCAGGAATCTGTCTAATCCCCTTTTGAAGGCATCCAGGCCAGATGCCATCTCCACATCATGTGGCAGGGAGTTCCACAGACTAACAACGCGCTGGGTGAAAAAAAAATTCTTTTGTCTGTTCTCACTCTCCCAACCCCCAATCTGAGCGTATGTCCCCTAGTTCTGGTATTTTGTGAGAGGGAAAAGAGCATCCCTCTATCCATTTGTCTCATGCCCTGCATTATTTTGTATGTCTCAATCATATCCCCCCTCAGGTGCCTTTTTTCCAGACTAAAGAGCTCCAAATGTTTTAGCCTTTCCTCATAAGGGAGGTGCCCCAGCCCAGTAATCATCGCTCTCTTCTGCACCTTTTCCAGTTCCACTATGTCTTTCTTGAGATGCGGTGACCAGAATTGTACACAATACTCCAGGTGGGGCCTTACTATCGTTTTGCACAATGGCATTATAATGTTGGCTGTTTTATTTTCAATCCCCTTTTTGATTATCCCTAACATGGAATTGGCCTTCTTCACCATTGCCACACACTGGGTAGATACCTCCATTGAGCTGTCCACAAGCACACCAATATCTCTTTCCTGGTGAGAGATATAGTTGGCTCAGAGCCCATGAGTACTCTGTCATCACAACAAACTTTTGGTTAAAAACTTGCTTCTGATTCAAACACATAATTTCTACTATAACTACAGGAAGATCAGGTGTATTCATGGGTAAAAACTGGACAGTAGAGCACAAATCAGTACTGTGTCCAGTTCTGGGCGCCTCAATTTAAAAAGGATGTTGACAACCTTGAGTGGGTGCAGAGGAGGGCGACCGGGATGTTTGAAGGTCTGGAGGAAATGTCTTATGAGGAACGGCTTAGGGAACTGGGAATATTTAGCCTTTCAAAAAGAAGGCTGAGAGGGGATATGATAGTTATGTTTGAACATTTGAAAGGATGTCATATTGAAGAGGGAACAGGTTTGTTTTCCATGGCTTCAGAGACTAGGACTCGGGGCAATGGTTTCAAACGACAGGAAAAGAGATTCCATTTGAACATTCGGAAGAACTTCCTGATAGTGAGAGCTGTTTGGCAGTGGAATATGCTGCCGCAAAGGAGGGTGGTGGAGTCTCCTTCTTTGGAGGTTTTTAAGCAGGGGCTGGATGGCCATCTGTCGGAAATATTGTGATGGGGGTTCCTGTATGGCAAGGGGTTGGGCTGGATGGCCCTTGAGGTCTCTTCCAACTCTATGATTCTGTGGTTCTATAGTTCTAGCATTTATTATTCTTAATACCCTTTTAAACTATGGGATGATTTAAAATTTGCTCACTAGACTCAATGTTAACAAGTGCTTGCCTTTTTTTTTAACTGGACATAAGTCAACATTCAGGAGCAAATAAATTCAGTGACCCCCAAGAGAAGAATTCTCTGACTTTAAAAATAATCTAGGATAAAATATTTAATTTTTGAGAGGCAATATTCCATGTTCATCTGCACTGTACCTCTTCCCTCAACAGCCAAGCATATTTCTGGGAGTTTCCCTTCATAAAGGAAATTTGATTATTCAAAATATGCACATAAGGTTGGCCACCCACCTATCAAGTACTATAAGTTTTGGGATCAGGCTATTTCATAAATAATATTTTTACATATAAACCAGCCAAAGTTTTAAGATCTTTCACCAGGGGAGGCCCTATCCCTGTTCTTACCACGACCACAACCATGTTAGGCAAAGGGCATGGGCTTCTTAGTGGCTGCTCCACCAGTCTCAAGGAAAACACATGGCAAGTAAAGCAAGGATGGCTGCTTCTCTACTACATATTTGCTGGCAACCACTGCTAACCTTATTGGCTCGAGCCTCTCAGCCTTAAATGAAGAGTCTCGTGTTTAATTTCTTTTAAACCAGTATCGTTCCATTGGTACCTACAGCCAACCTTATCCACTCTGGCTTTTCAACCTTAAGTGAAGGGTTCTGTGCTTAATTTCTTTTTAGCTGATGCCTTTTCCTTGGCTTTCCTGAGGTTCACTTTTTAATGTTTCAGTTACATTTGTTTTAATCTGAATTATTATTAGCATCATTGTGATGATTAACTGCTTTGAGTCCCAGCACTGGCAGAAAGGTGAGATAAATATGTTGCAAATAACGCTCATATTTAATTTATTTATAAATATTCACCCACAAAGACATTTGGTGATGTACAAACCACACTGTACAAAAACTAGACGAGGAAAACAAAACAAGCACACAAAACAACTTGGCATGCAAAGGTTCTCCTCTGTTTGCGATAGTATTCCAATATAAGAATCTCTGGCGGTGGTGCCACAGTGCCTGTGATTGATGGAGACCCTTCCAGGGTTCCCCAGGTACAGAGAACTCAGATCTAGGACTCAGGGCAATGGTTTCAAACTACAGGAAAAGAGATTCCATTTGAACATTGGGAAAAACTTCCTGACGGTTAGAGCTGTTCGGCAGTGGAATAGGCTGCCACAAAGGAGGGTGGTGGAGTCTCCTTTTTCTTTGGAGGTTTTTAAGCAGAGGCTGGATGGCCATCTGTCGGAAATACTGTGATGAGGGTTCCTGCATGGCAGGGGGTTGGACTGGATGGCCCTTGAGGTCTCTTCCAACTCTAGGATTCTAAGGCTTATTAATCCCTTGTTTTGCTCCTCACGCTCTCCCGAAAGGTCTGACCCCTGGCTCCACAGGCAGGTGCTCCACCTCCACCTCACTGAACTCTCCAGCCTGCTGACCTATACACCCAGGCATTAAAACCGGGGGGGGGGGGGGCCCAGCCCCCGGCATGAACAGGAAAGCCAGGAAGGTCCCTGCTCCGTGCAGAGCAGCTCTTGTTTCCGAAGGGCCAAACACTCCCGTGTCAAATCCAGCTCCACTCTGTCTCATTTCACGCAGAAGAGGCGGCATGTTATTTCTCATGAAGCCTGTTCCTATCCACTCTGCGTGTAATGCCTCATCTCCTTCTGCCTATTCACACAAAGTCCAAGCTGGCTTTGGACAAATATTTGATTCTGTTGCTGTGACTGGCCTTACAGCTCATGCAAGCAAATTCAATTTAAGCCAAGTTGGTTCAGTGCTTTTTATTAACACTAAGAAAACAAAGAATAAAACCGTCGTGTTTTTAGGGAATTGGGGACTGGCATTCACAGACAGACAAGACCCATGCATGCACCCACACCCATCCCCCCCCCCAAAAAAAAACCAGACTAGGTTTAGTTCTCCCACATAGAAATCCTAGAATAGTGAACTTGGAAGGGGCCTCTAAGGTCATCCAGTCCAACCCCCTGAGGCTCCAGGCAGGAATCCAAATCGAAGGAGATCTGCCAGGTGGTGGCCCTAATTTCTTTTGAAGGCCTCCAGGGTTGGAGCACTCATTGCCTCTGATATTCAGCTGAACACTGGGTTCTCGTAACGTGAACCCATCATGGCTCATCCTGCATGCTGGGGCTGATGGAGAACAGATCCTGCTCCTCTTCTGAATGACAGCCCTTCAGATGTTTGAAAAGTGCTAGCATATCACCCCTCAGTCCTCTTAAAGCTAAATGGGACAAATTCTTTCAGTCTTTCCTCACAGGGCTTGGTTTCCAGCCTCCGGATCATCCTTGTCACCCTCCTCTGAACATGTTCCAACTCGTCAGCATCCTTCTGAAGTTTGGTGTCCAGAACTGGACACAATACTCAAGGTGAGACCTAACACGTGCCAAACAGAGGGGGACAAGCACCTCACGGGATTTGAAAATTATACGTGTGTTAATGCAGCCTAAAATAGCATTTGCTTTTTTTTTTAACCACATTACATAGTTGGCTCATATTCAGCTTGTGATCTACCAGAATTCCATGATCCTTCTTACATGTAATATTGCTGAGCAAAGTGTCCCCCATTTTGTATCTGTGTGTTTGGTTTCTTCTTCCTAGGTGCAGCACTTTGCCTTTATCCCTGTTAAATTTCATTCTGTTGGTTTCATTCCAGTGCTCCAGGCTATCAAGATCTGTTTGCATTTTGTTTTCATCTTTCAGGGCATTAGCTATCCCACCCAAGTTTGTCTCATCCACGAATCTGACCAGTATTCCCTGTGCTCTCTTGTCCAAGTCATTAATAAAAATGTTGAAGAGCACTGGACCCAGGACTGAGCCCCACTTGTTGCCTCCTCCCACTTCGAGTAGGAGCCATTAATCATCACTCCCTGAGTACGATTCTGTAGCTAATTGTGTATCCACCTTACACTTGATCTATCCAGCCCACATTTAGCTAGCTTGCTGACCAGGATATCGTGGGACACATGGTCAAAAGTTTTGCTGAAGTCAAGATACAGTATATTACATCAACAACATTCCCTCTGTCTACCAGGGAAATTACCTGAACAAAAAAATGAGATGAGGTTAGTCAGGGAAGATTTGTTCTTATGAAATCCATGTTGGCTTCTAGCTATCACTGCATTTGTTTTCTAGATGCTTATACAGTGACTGCCTAATCATCTGTTCCAATACTTTTTCTCGAGATTGATTTCAGCCTGACTGGCCTGTAGTTTCCAGGTGCCTTTTTTCTGTCCTTTTGAGGATATGGACAACTATTTTTTTGGCAAGATGGCAGGTGTTTGGTGGAGTTTGCCTCTGTCGCAAGTCTCCTCTTTATTGCCTTTAGGTTTTCTTTTTCTGTTTTGGTTGCCTCATTCTCATTCACATTTTTAGTTTTTCTTGCCGACCCCTTATGCTTCCGCCTTGGGGCGTTGGGGTGCTCGCTTCACCCTCCCCTGCTGTTTCGATCTGTTCAGATGGAACCCTCTCCCCAACCACGGCGCTCAAACCCCTGACTATGGCAGTCTGGCTGGGTCCCGCTGCATGTACCTGGCTGGAGGTAGGTGAGGGAGGTAGGTGGGGGGGGTGGACCTTGAATTGGGGCTGAGGTGTGGAGTTGTCACTGGCAATGGAGAAGTGTGGTGGCTCGGCAGCGGTCCCGGCATTGTCGTTCCCAGCAGCAGTGGCTCCCGTCGGTCCTGGCCATGTGAGCAGTGGGGGAGCTGACGTGGTGGCCTTTGATGGCAGAGAGGCAGCGGTGATTGCGAAGGTGAGAGCTGGGTTGAACGCGAGGGCAGCGTGGCAGTGGCAGAGTTCTTGCTGGGCTTGTGTCCCAGCTCTTGTCTGGAGCGACCACGTGGCGCACCATGGGGGTGATATGGAGGACACCATTGTGGACTGTGCCGGTGGGGATGAGCAGTTGGAGTCTCCATCCTGCCCCCCCCCCCCATAGGAAGATCTCACTGTTCGCCCGCTTGCAGCCTGGAGCACCCTTGGGTGCCTGGAATGGCTGCAGGGCTGAGCTGTGATATTCTTGCCCTGGGACTCGACTGGAAGCCATTGGAAGGCAAGCTTGGGCTAGACACTTAGCTTGGGGAGGGGGAAAATGTGGTTTTCAGAGTCCTTTGGGAGCTTACCAGACAGCCTGGTTGATGATCCAGTTGACTTCCTGGTGGACAGGTGGTATGAGGATGTTGCCGGGATTGCCCCTCAAGCGTCTCATCTGATGCCAAGCCCGCTCCTCCCTGTGGTTCACAGTGGAGTTGTGGGTGATGAAGCAAGAGCAGAGGAGGCCAGAGAGCAGATGGAGGAAGGATCAGGCGGAACTGAATCGGGCTGCTGTTTGTGTGTTGACCAGGTGCTATGTACGAGCGATCAGGGACGCTAAAAGATCTTTTGCCTCCCTGAGAATTGGTGGGGCCTTGAACTACCAGGTGGACTTGTTCCGGGTGGTTTGAGACCTCACCAATCCTGGTCCACCTGGGCCTCCTCCTAGTGATTTCACTAGTGAGTCATTTGCATCCTTTAAATAATCCAAAATTGTGGCCACCCGTTCTGATCTGGACTCCAGCTGCACCAATCCGTCCCCGAGCGTGGCCAGTGCCGTGCCCCCTCGGTCTCCTCGGTTTGTTGAATTCGGGCCCGTTACTCCAGCTGAGGCTTCCAGGGCACTGGTGCACTGCAGGCCGGTGGATTCTCCATTTCACCCCTGCCCATCTTGGCTGGGGTGAAATGGAGCATGTCTGAGTGGGCTTCATTGATTGCCACTGCCTCCTTCAGGGATGGGTTTTTCTCCTGTCGGCTTAAGGAGAGGGTAGTGAAGCCCATTCTTAAAAGACTTGGCCTAGCTGTAGGCGACATGTCCAACTATTGTTCTATAGCCAATGTTCCCATCATGGGCAAGGTCGTAGAGCGAGTTGCCGCCATGCGGCTCCAGTCATTCCTGTAGAAGAACCTTGTCTTGGATTCTTTCCAGTCCCAGTTTAAGCCACATCATGGGACTGAAACTGCCCTGGTCGCATCGCAGGATGACCTCTTGAGGAGGGCTGACAGGGGTTCCTCTCCCCTGCTGGTCCTTCTCGACCTGCCAGTGGCCTTCAATACCGTCAACCACAGTATCCTCCTGGGCCGGCTCTCTGAGTTTGGGGTTGGGGGTCCAGCCTTTGGCTGGATCCGCTCCTTCCTCACGGGCTGTGCTCAGCGAGTGAGCATGGCCCTCTCACAAAATACCAGAACTAGGGGACATCCACTCAAATTGAGGGCTGTGTTAGTCTGTAGAACTCCCTGCCACAGGATGTGGTGATGGCATCTGGCCTGAATGCCTTCAAAAGGGGATTGGACAGATTCCTGGAGGAAAAGTCCATCACAGGTGACAAACCATGATGGAGATGCGTAATCTCCAGGCTTAAAACCGGTGTACTTCAAGGGCCAGATGCAGGGGAGTGGTAACAGGAGACAGAGATCAAGTCTCATGCGCTCCCAAACACATCTGGTGGGGCCGCTGTGAGATACAGGAAGCTGGACTAGATGGGCCATTGGCCTGATCCAGCATGGCTCTTCTTATGTTCTTATGAGCTTGGGGGGTGATCTGTCGTCTCCCTGGACACTCTCTTGTGGGGTGCCTCAGGGGTCGGCACTCTCCCCCATGCTCTTCAGTATCTATATGATGCCACTAGCTCAGGTCATCCAGAGTTTTGGAGCTTGCTGTCATCAGTACGCTGATGACATGCAGCTCTCTCTCCTTCTCCACCTCTGCAGTGGAGGCCATCCAGACTCTTGATCGCTGCCTGGCGGCAGTATGGGAGTGGACCAGGAACAACAGGCTCAGGCTCAATCCCAGGAAGACCGAGGTTCTGTTCTTCAGGAGCGCTCTAAAGGGGTACAGTGGCCCTCTCCCCCGTTTGGATGGAACTGTCCTCCAGCTGGCGGATAGAGTGAGGAATATGGGTGTTGTCCTGGATCCAGCATTGGGAGAGTGATGGGGGAGGGGGATCCGCTCGCTCTGCACGGCCCTCCCATGCACCCCCGAGAAGCCTCTGGGGTGTGTGGGTGGGCAGCGGCGGCGGCGGCGGGGGGCAATCCAGTCGCTCCGCGCAGCCCTCCCACACACCCCCGAGAAGCTTTGGGGCCGCGCGGGCAGGCGGCAGCGGGGGCGGGAGGTAAGATTCCCCTGCTGCCGCCGCCGTGCCACGCAATCGCCCTCCACCCCCACCCCACCCCGCTTCCGCATATCGCGGATTTTCGTGCATCGCGGGTGGAGTGGGTCCCTAACCCCCGCAATCGGCGGGGGGTTACTGTACATGATTTGTCACACTTAAAGCAAAGATTCTGGCTTTACCAAACATACGCTAAAGATCCCTTCTTCCTCCCTCTCCAAAAAAATGCATTATGTCCAATTCAGTGAATATGGAAGCCCCTGGGCCATGGAACTGACACCGAATCCTGTGTTCAGAGGAGCCTGTCCCACTAAACTCAGCAGGAGCTATTTTTAAGGACTAGGCATTCAGTGTGGGGTTGTCTATAGATTTTAGGACTGCACCTTCTGCATTGTAGCACTCCAGGAGCTGGGGAGATCTCTCTGTAAGAAAAGACCAGGTTGCCCCCCCACAGACCCTTTGAACTGTTTCTAATGGGGGGGGAGAGAGAGAGGTGGCATTACTAGCTGCTGATCAGGTCCCCAAGCCCCTCAATCGCTCGGCCACAAGAGACAGACAGGCAGACTTTGCAAGGACAGGGCTGGCGGAGCTTCTTGGATCCTGAGCCACCACTGGTTGGTAAGGAAGCAGAGATAGGCCAGAGATGAAAGACACCTGCGGACCTTTTTTTGATGCGCGCAGATGGCTGGAGACAAGAGACACACATCAAATGGAGTTACTAATGGGAGGATCTTTGTGGGGCTGAGGCAGAAATGAAATCACTGGCGGGTTGCAGCAACTCCATGATCCACTTATTTGAGGTACATCCAAGGAAGGACAACCTTTTTACTCTGTTGCAGCAGGAGAATGTTGTTTCGCCGAATGTTATCCAGCATAAAAGTATCTGGAGGACAAACGCCTCTTCCGACGAGAGAAACACAGCCTTGACAGGAAGACATTTATACAAGCAAGAGAAATGTATAGTGACCATCTTATCAATGGTCCTCGAGGGTCATTCGCAGTCTTTTTGTTGGTGACAGGTACAGATTTTAAGGGTGATGGTTAAAATGTCACAGCAAGCGACAAATACCTCCAGATCCAATTAACACCTCCGCACCCTGAGTTCCTACATGCAGGTCTGTTGACTCCCATCAGATAGAGGATGTTTTTACAAAAGCTAGTCAGGAAACTCCATGCTGTGCAAATAATTCGTGTTTCTTCACTACCATCCCCTGACCAGCGGTTTCTGCTTTAGTTGAAAAGCAGAAGACCTCCCCTAATCAGGCTTGCTAACCACTGCAAACACACACAAACACACCGTTACCCGTCATACAAATCTATTGAGAGAAGGAGAGCAAGGAGGGAGGACTGTGGAGGAAAGATAAAGCAGCTGAAGGCCCGGCCTGGTTTTAAAACCAGAGAAAGCTCTAGCTGAAGAAATAATTGTTGCCGGCTGTAATTGGTGAGATGTAGGAAAGGAACCGGATATGTAGAGCCTGGTGCAATTTGGAGAGATTTGTTATGCTTAGCTCACTTCTATCAATTTCGGCGGCTCGGGCGCTTATGACCTGTTGCTTGGCTTATTGTGAAAATGGCTTTTATTTACTGCACTTCCATTAAAAGATGAAATCCATGCATAGGGCTCACAGGGCAGAAAATCACAGTTTACGTCTAAGCTTATCTCCCTTCAAGCGGCCTCAACTCATTTTCACCCTGGCTCACTCCCAGCTGCTATTAGAAAGGGGGGCGCAGGAGACACTGTATGTGTGTGTGTGTGAGAGAGAGAAACCCGACTGACTGACTAGGCACCCAAGTCTCTGCAGTGACTGAAGACTCACAGTGAGACCAGTAAAGACTGGGAGCAAAGAGATCTGAAATTACAAAACCACAGTGCACAAGAACATCCATACAGAGTGCATTTAACCCTGGCTGAGCAATCAAAATAAATCCCGAGAGAGAGAGAAAATAGTGTTGGTTTTTCTTTCCAAATAGTTCAGACCATACTGGGAGATACCGGGTAAGCCACAGAAATCTTGCAGAACAGGTTTTCTTAAAAAACAAACACAAACCCTTATTATCCATATACTCTCTCTTTCCTCCAAGAAACTCAAAGTTTGGGCAGGTCCCTCTCCCCTCGTTGACACGCCTGCTCTTCCCTTTCACACCCACCCTGTACGGAAGGCTAGGTTCTGATCAAAGCTTGTTCAGGGAGCAACATGGCGGGGCAGGGTGGACTTGCACCCAGGACCCTAAGCCAATTGGGTCCTCCAGATCTTTTGGACTGCAGGTCCCATAATATCTTCTTGCTGGAAAGAGCCAACAAGAGGGAAAGTCAAAAACAGAAGGCCAACACTGCATAAAGCAGATCCATGTTGTCTAGACTCCTACAAGAGGGCAGAAATTTCTGTTAGGAAATACCTTAACCAGAAAGAAACTCTCCCATCTCCCTCCTGCTGTTTCTCCCCTGCCTCCTGTTGTTTCTCCATTCTATATCTTTAGTTGTCTTTTTCTTCTTAAGACAGAGCTTTCGTTTAGTCATTATGATAGCAACTCCACGAAAATGTCAAAAATTCTGTTCTTTAAAGTCACCCAAGCCAACGACAACAACAGTAATATTCTTAAGGATGCAGAGTTGGAAGGGACCCTCTGGATCATCCAGTCCCAGCCCTGTCAAGGAGGCCCGGTGGGGAACTGAACTCTCAAACAATAGCTCCGCAGCTAAAGACCTACACCACCGAGCTCTCCAGCTGCTCCATGGCAACCACCACATTTTACAGCACCATCAAATTTAATTTTTTAAAAAAATTAATCAAGCATTCTGTGCAATGTCAGTTTAATGGCCTGCAGTTTATTCAACAAAGAGTTTACACTACCTGGGACAGAGCATCAAGCGACACTCCCATCCGCCTAAGCCAAACCCCATTATGCCTCGAAAATAGTCAAATTATTTGCTGGTCATGCAAGTATTGCATGCTAATTATCATCTACTTGTATGCTATTTAACATCTAGCTATCTGGGACTCTTGCATGAAATTCCAGACCTGCTGCCTCAATTTTGCACCAGCTCTCTGACTTGCCTTCCTGGCTGCAAAAAAAAATTCTTGCCCTCTCCCCTCCCTCAAAACAAAATAGGTTTTCACTGATAAAGCTCTACCAGCTTCCCTCTTAATTTCCCTCCCAAAGCTACAAGGAAGTTAGCTGTTGTGAGTTTTTTGGGTTGTTTGGTCGTGTCCTGGAAGTTTTTCTTCCTGATGCCTCCCCAGACTCAGGAAGAAAAACTTCCAGGACACGGCGAAACAGTCCAAAACACTCACAACAACTATCAGATCCTGGCCCTGAAAGACTTTGAGAATACATACAAAGGTTTTGTTTAGCAAAACAAGGGGGAAGCCTGAGAAAGGTTCAAGACTTGAGAGATACTTAGGTTCAGGTATTTTAAAAAGTCATTTGGTTACTGGGTGGTGCTTTAAACCGATCTCACTTAAATTAAACAGGCTTGGTGCAAGACAGGAGAGGCCTTCTGGAATTATTAGCATCTACTCTGATGTGTAAGTGGCATAAAAAGTACAGTTCCAATTCCAATACCATAGCAACTATATTTTCTACATTTCTGCCATGATAGTATCACAGAAGAGATGAATTGTGGCTGATTTTAACATATTTCTGTTGGGAAAAGGCAAAGTGTCACTAGAGCCTCATCTATTTTAACCTAAACTGAAAGGGGATAAGCTGATAAAATTACTTCCCCAGCCACCCAGAGAGCTTAGGCGAACTCACAATGAGGGCAATTAGGGAAAAGAAAGAAAAACTTCACAACTGAACAGTTATAAAAGTGTGCACCGTGTGAACTTCTAAGCCAAAAATAAGCACTTAGTTGGAATATGGGTTAGTTGCAGCTCTGCATTCCCTCCCACACACAATCACTTTCTGTGCATCTCCTGGAGATAGGACAGGCTCCCACTGCTCCCTTGCCTTGTGCAAGAACGTGTCAATCCAGAAATGGGAGGCTGGAAAACACCAAAAAGGATGGAAGGAAGGAAGGAGGAAAGGAAGGAGGCACAGGAGGAGCAACTGATGCCATCATGGGCTGCATCAACCCTGTGCCAGAGAGGGAAGCCTCGGGAGCAGGAGCCCTGCCCACCCTCCTCCCCAAGAGAGGACACACGACAACGTTCAACAGTGCCGCCTCCAAGGGCAGGCTGTTGCCTGCAAGGAGTTGCTAAGGTTACCTTCCATTTGCCTAATTGCAGGAGCTGTTGTTCGTGGAGAAGATCGAGGAGAGAAAATGGCAATTTTTTAAAGGAAAGATAGATATTTTGTATTGATGCAAGAGCAGGAAGGTGTGTGTGAGAGAGAGAGGGGGGGAGGGGAGAGAGAGAGAGAGAGAGAGAGAGGTGGAATTTACCAGGAAGAAGACAGAGAGAGGAGCTCACTCACACTTTTTTCTAATGGCTCCACCATGGATCCTCATTGTAATTTTCTCACAAGAACAGCCTGCCGTGGTAGAGAAAGGTACTACAGAACTAGCTGTATAAAAGTCTGTGACCGAAGAGGAAATGATGGTGAGCAATGGGGAAAGTAAGCTGTCAGTTGACACAACCATTATCTTACTCCTGTTTCAACCTTGCAAACTGACTTGGAACCAGTGGCAACCAGTGGCAAAAAGTGTTTTAAATGGAGACACACCCAAGATCTACCCAACATGGCCTTGCATCTAGATTAATTCCTTCTTTTCTTATACCTCTGCTCTTTAAATCCATAGAGCCATAATTAAAACAAAAACAAAAAACAGTGTCAACCTGCGCTCCCTTGCCAAGGCATGGGTTTTCTTTCTTTTTTTAAAATGAAGTATCACCTTGATAGAATATTCAAAGTGCTTTCTTTCAGCACAGTCTAAAAAAGGTGAAGGTTAGCAAACATTCCATTTTTGCAGGGGAGGGGGCAAGAAAACTCAAGTATATGTCAAACTATGCCCTACATTAAATGTGCAGCTGAGACCGGGTTTTCTACTTTTATTCCCACCACTGAAGCCTTTGGAGCCCCTGCCCAGAGCATCATGGGATGTGATTTATACCCCCTCCCCTCCAGCTACTTTGCCCTCTAAATCCCTCCTGTCTCCTCCTAGCACTGACCATATTCAGGCATCCGTGTTTTGTTCCTTTAGACAAGGCTTTGCAGGGAATGAGGGGAGAACAGACCTATCGCACTCATCTTTCCTCCAAAACCAGATCTCTACCCACACCACACTTTTTTAAAAAAGCCTGTGTTCTTAAATTCTATTCTGCACAACAAGGTGTGAGCCTTAATAATGCTTCCTGCAATGTGATTTATTACTTTTGCTGATATACTGCATCGTGTCCCACTTTTCTTCCTACAAATTGAAAGCATTCCTTTACTGTTGTCTGCTTCGCCCTCTCGTCAGGCTGAGACTGCCTGGAGGGCTCCCAAATTCATTCCTCGGCAAGACAAGAACTGAATTTCCCACAGCCCAGTATGTCTCCGTATATTTCAAGAAGAGTAAAATTAGATGGGTCTGCACGCTCCCGCTGTCCACCTCTGCTCCAGATCAGTGTGCTTCCAACCTGGGTTCCTCCAGATGTTCTTGGACTGCGACTCCCAGAAATCCTGGACAGCACAGCAAGTGGTGAAGGTTTCTGGGAGTCGCAGCCCAAGAACATCTGGGGGACCCAAGGTGGGGAACCACCGATCAAAATGATGCAGTGGAAGCATCTCATCAGCTCCTGGGGGGCTGCTGTCCAGCACCAGGTCCTCTTTCCACCCAGAGGTATGACAGGATGATGTCCATGCCAGGGTATACCCTGCCCAAAGGGAGGCTTCTGCATTGTGTTCTTTTAAAGGTCACGGGACTACAAATCCCATTAACCCTAAACAAGCCAGCTGTGAAGGATAATGGTAAGCATGGTTCTGCAATAGCTGTGTACATTTCCCCCTGTCCCTCATATTTTTAAAAAATGTGAAAATACTTAACTGCTGGGAATAAACAAAGGCTTCTTTTGCATAGAAATTAATTATTTCTGTATATTTTGTTTGTAAGAGTGTTTTTCCCCTGAATGGCTTTTAAATGTGGTTACCACCCACCCTGAGCTTTTAAAGATGTATTAAAAGTATATTAATACCATTTTCCATGGCATCTATTAAAAGGGATGGTATAGCAGACCCCCACCCCCACCACCCCCATGAGGAAACAGAATGGCTTTATATAAAAATTGCAGATGCAAGGAAAGGCACTTAGAGGAGGGATTTGAAAACAAAAAAAATCTAATCACGATAGCGGCTTGTCTGCTGCAATTGAGGGAAGGGAAATGGCTGGACCTGCATCTCGTTGTTACAACCCTTCAGACTCCTAATAGATTGTTTTTAATTATACAGCCAAAGAGGCCTCTAGGCATGTAGCAAAGGGGGGGGGAGGAGGGGGGAGGGAAGCCAGCAGGTGGGGAGGGCAGGAGCCGGCAAAATTCCCAACCATCAGCACAGTCAAATGAGTTTGAAATCCATGAAATAAGAGTCACAGCAGTAACAGAAAAAAGTCACTTGTCAGCAGACTGGGATGCCACAGGAAAGAAATGTGCCAACCAAACAACTACACCCCCCTCCAAAAAAATGAATACGCAACCCAAGATGCTTCTAGACAACGAGAGAGAGAGAGAGAGAGAGAGATGGAATTTACTAGGAAGAAGATAGCCCATGAGCCTCTTTCAAAGGCTTCCCAAATCGCCAAGGTGGCTCAAGGCTGGTTTAAATGAAAAACCACAGGGCGGGTGATCGTCAAGACTTTGACATCATGTCCTCATTTGTGGCTATGTCAAAGCAGCCATTTTAATGGACATACTTATCCACAGCCACGCACCTACTCCTTCCATACTGGTGCTCGTCAATGTGGGTGGGGGGGGATCCAGTTAGCAAAAAAGCAGCGTCTTGCTGTTCCCAACAGTGAGGCTTTTAGAAAGGGAGGTAGAGGATAAACTACTGCTGGCCAAGTCTATCAGAAAGATTGGGTGTTTTATGCAACCAATAGTGAAGTTCATCAATGCACTATATAAGATTTACAGCTATAGCCACCTCTGCCAAGATCCAGACGGCACTGTGCCATATCAAATTATTCAGGCAGGTCCTCCTCTCAAACAGGAACTCCTTTCCTAAGACGTCCTTTCTCATTTTAAAAATAAAAACTAAGTACAAGGCACAGGACTCACTCATGGATCACCGTACTGCGCCCCTCGGGGGCTGAATAGATGGTGTTAAAACTAATCCATGCTGCCTCCAGATTTTATTAAAATTCTCTCCCTCATTAACATCCTCAACAGTTACTTCAGAAATAAAAAAGGTCTATCATTAGGGATCTTATCCATTTAGTTATGGCTTTCCGACATGAGCTGCCCAAAGAGACTTCCATAAAATAAATGGGACTTCTGCCAGAAACCAGCTTTCCTTTGGGAAAAGACCCCAAACTAAGTTTCCTGTTTATTTGTTTGCATCACTAACCCATTAAAGGGGCTTAAATGACATGTGTTCATCTCAGCCACATGGGGGGGGGGTGGAAATGCGTCACTTGCTACTGCTAACTGCGTTAACTTCTAATTGTCTATGAAGCTTGGTAATATTGAGTAAAATACTTCTCCTCCTCTTTTTATACTTAAATAGCAGTTTGAAAGCATGTACAGTGGTAACGCTACTTACGAGCGGCTGTGCTTACGAGCAATTTGACTTAAGAGCGGAAAACCGTTGGTGTTTCAACTGCTGCCTTACAAATTTTAGATGCAGTCTGCTCTACTTACAATCCCCCCCCCCGAATGATTTATTTATTTTTATTTTTGTAGATACAGCTGCTCTACTTATGTGTTGTTTGACTTATGAGCATGCATTCAGAATGGATTAAACTCGTAAGTAGGGGTACCACTGTAAATGCAAGTAGATAAATAGGTACTGCCGGAAAAAGCAGAAAGGTAAACAGTGTCCCCTGAGCAGAAATGCATTCAGCCATGCTGGCCACATGGCCACAGACTTGCACAACACTGGCTCTTTGGCTTTAAACCAGAGATGAGCACCACCCCTAAAGTTGGACATGACTAGCACGCATGTGTGGGGGCGGGGAGACCTTTACCTATGGCCTCCTGGGAGTTATTTTAGTGTAAGGTTTTTATTATTGTTTTAATTATTTATTGATATATGATGTTTTAAATGTTTTAATTCTTTGATTGTAAGCCGCCCAGAAACCTTTGGGTAGTGGGCGGCATATAAGTTGTAAAAATAAATAAATAAATAAATAAATAAATAAATAAATAAATAAATAAATAAATTTCTATCAAGTGATGGCTTTGGGAGGAGGGATGGAACATCAGGGTCATTTTTAAGAGAGTTTTTGAAACTGGCTTCCCAAAGAGCTCTGAACACAATCTAACTTCCTCTCTCCCACCCCACCCCACCCCCCGCCCTGCCCCTTTCACAAGGATGCCAGCAAGAGGGTATAAACATGCCTCTCTTTCCATCTCCCTCCTAGATTCATTTACAACAGAGATGCAATGAGATGGAGAATGTAAAAAGCACCTCCATTTCAAATACTCCTCTTCTCTCTTCCCTGCCGGATCCACCACCACTACTTGGCCTTTAACTTTACACTCAGAACACCTCAGAGGAGCCTCTTCTCTCGTTAAGGCATTCCCAATTAGCAGAGGCCCGAGAGCTGCCCCACCCCAGCCATCCAGCTTGAAAAGGTCTTGCTACTCTGAGCGATCGATCCAACCTAGACATCTCTGGAGAGGCTGCAAAAAAGGGGGAGAGTAAAGCCATTTGGAAAAATCCTGCTGGATAATTTGAAAACAAAATTCCAGTGTTCCCACTGAAGGGAGACTTTATGTCCCAAGACATCCTTAAAATTTATTTTGAACGACCCAGACCACAAAGCTAGCCTGCAAGGACCACGGCCCAAAGCGCAGGTGCCTGCCAAGCTATCTCATGTGGCGCCCTCCGTCCCACAGCAAAACAGCTCTCGGTGCTGCAAAGCCCACTTTGGGAAAATCTGAGGGGTGGGAAGGGGGAGTATGTCTGTTGGGAGATGTGTGTCTGTGTGTTTTCCTACAAGGGTTTCTTAACAAGGGAATATATCTGACACAAACCAGACTCCTTTGGCAGAACTGCCCTGAGAAGTATAGACAAGGAGGTGAGCCATCCTGTCAAGCAAAGGCTTCAGGAGCTCATGACAAATACATTGAAATTTGGGTGGGTTTTTCTCTGAAATTGTCAATGGGAAGGTGGTGGGAGAATCATGGAACATTCACCCAGTGCAGTGCATAAAAAAGGAAAAGGTTCCCCCCCCCCCGCACATGCATGCTAGTCATGTCCAACACTCAGGGCGGTGCTCATCTCCGTATTCAAGCCGAAGAGCCAGTATTGTGCAAGTCCGTGGCCAAATAGCCAGCATGGTTGCAAGGAAACACTGTTTTACCTTCCTGCTTTTTTTACGGTGGTACCTATTTATCTACTTGCATTTACATGCTTTCGAACTGCTAGGTTGGCAGGAGCTGGGGTAACAGTGGGAGATCACTCCACTGCGTGGCACCCGGGATTCGAACTCCCAAGCTGCCGACCTTGCAGCCAGCCACCACGCCCTAGTGTATAAGTCCATGTATAAGATAAAAATGGGTGGGCAACTAGTGTGGTGTCATGAGTGGATGGAAAGGGTCTGCAAGGCCATTGAGTCCAACCTCCATCTCAAAGCAAGAGGACACACCCAAGGATGCCAGCCAAGGGGTGCTCCGAATGCCTCTTGCATCCTTTCAGTGCTGGAGCACTCACCACCTCTCAAGGTCACGGGTTCCATTATTGCCAGACTGCTCAGTTAGGAAACATAGAATCATAGAAGAGTTGGGAGAGACCTCAAGGACATCTAGTCCAACCACCTGCCATGCAGGAACCCCCATCACAGTATTTCCGACAGGTGACCATCCAGCCTCTGCTTAAAAACCTCCAAAGAAGGAGGCTCCACCACCTTCCTTTGGGGCAGCATCTTCCACTGCCGAATAGCTCTAACCGTCAGGAAGTTCTTCCTAATGTTCAAATGGAATCTCTTTTCCTGTAGTTTGAAACCATTGCCCCCCCCCCCCCAGTCCTAGTCTCTGAAGCCATGGAAAACAAGCCAGCCCCCTCTTCAATACATCCTTTCAGATACAGTATTTAAACATAGCTATCATATCCCCTCTCGGCTTTCTTTTTGAAAGGCTAAGCATTCCCAGTTTCCTAAGCTGTTCCTCATAAGACATTTCCTCCAGACCCTCAACCATCCTGGTCACCCTCCTCTGCACCCGCTCGAGGTTGTCAACATCCTTTTTAAATTGTGGCACACAGAACTGGACACAGGACTCCAGATAGGGGTCTGACCAGAGCAGAATAGAGTGGAACTATCACTTCCCTTGATGAAGATACTATGGTTCTGTTGATGCAACCAAGAATCACATTGTCTTTCTTGACTGCCGTGTCATACTGCTGACTCGTGTTCAATTTGTGGTCCACCAAGACTCCCAGATCCCTTTCACAGGTACTATTCTCCAGCCAGGTTTCTCCCATCTTATATATGTGCAATTCATTTTTTCTTCCTAGATGCATTTCTTTCTGTTGAAACTCATTCCATTTCCAGGAAGTTTTCATAATATTCCTGATCGCACCCAGGAGACATGGGTTCACATCCCCCCTCATCCGTGGAAACTCATTTGGGATGGAAATGGTAACCCACCTCTTAAGCATCCTATCACTATAAGCTAAGAACAACTTGATAGCATGTAACAACAGTATATGATAGCCAGGAGAAGGAAAGGTAGTTGGCACCTTGGAATATGAGCCAGCATTCTGCCCACATGGCAGGAAGCACCCTGGGAAGGTCTGAGACCTATAGAATCTTTTAGTTCACATTCCTTAGCAATATATTTGGCAAAAAGGGGGAGTTGAGATATTTGAGGTTAACTTTATGATACGTGTTTTGGCAGTTCTTTCTCCAAATGTTCTGAGGTTTGCAGAATTCGATTTTCTTTAACCAAGATGGTTCACTGGGACAAAGGAAAGCAACTTTTTTTCCGGAGCTTCTGGTGCCATCTTTCAGGTCTGTCATGACCCTTAACAGAGGCAACCTGAGAGGGCATGAAAGGTCCTAGAAGAATCAGATTCCCATTGCCTCCAGCTGCTTGATCCAGATCACAGCATCCCTGTTGGACTCAGAGATGAAGAAATGCCACGGCAGATGAAAGCACCACACTTTTCTCTTTCTTCTGTCGGTGGAGGGACGCGTAAGCTTTTGAAACACAAATAACACCTTTATTTGGCTAAAATGCTGAAAGGCTGCTTTCAAGTCATACACGTTTCCCAAGCTAAAGGTTTACCGGGGGGGGGGATGTGTTTTGTTAAGTGTATGTTCACAAAAGTCTGTCTTCACTCTCGACATGGAACTGCGCAAATTCCTGCGGGAGAAGACACGAAAGAATGACGTGTAGATGGCTTTTCTTAGATCTTATCTTACACCTGTAGCACTGGAAGGGACCCTCCGAGACCACCCCATTCTCAACCTCTGGCTCTGCAGCCTAAAACACCAAGCTGCCTAGGCAGTTTTAAGCTCCAGCACCGAGTATTTCAACAGTCAGAATGGAGCCGTGCCTACATTTCAAGGGTATCAGGCACAGCTCCCTGTGCAATGCAACGAGAATTTTTGCATTTCTGAAGAGTGCCATATCTAGAAAGCATTATAAATTCAGCAATCCATAGCTCTTCAGAAGCAAGTGTTCTTCTTTGTCAATATAATTCTTGACAACAACGATATTTAATGCAGCTGTTACTGTAAATGTTCTGGTTTATAGTGTGTTTATATAGCAAAAGCTAATTGCTGTATTAGCTATGACAGATGAGTACGGGAACTACTGTTGCCACATTACCATCACAACAGCATAAAAGGCTCTCCTTTCCAGGCAGGTACTCTCATCATCCTCATCATCCTCCTCCTCCTCATCATCATCATCCACTTGGGGTGGCATTGGTGGAAAACATGGCAAACCTTTCCAGGGTTTTCCAGGTAGAATCATAGAATCAGAGTGGGAAGAGACCTCAAGGGTCATCTAGTCCAACCCCCTGCCATGCAGGAACCCCCAATACAGAACTTCTGACAGATGGCCATCCAGGCTCTGCTTATAAACCTCCAAAGAATGAGACTCCACCACCCTCCTTTATGGCAACATCTTCCACTGCAGAACAACTCTAACCATCAGAAAGTTCTTCCTAATCTTCAAATGGAATCTCTTTTCCTGTAGTTTGAAACCATTGCCCCAAGTCCTAGTCTCTGAAGGAATAGAGAGTGCTTGGAAGTGCTTGATCTTTTCCTTCTTCTGGGAGATCCCTGGGACTGGTCCAGCTTGCCGAAGACCATCCAGGTTGGCCAACTCATATTTGTTTAGCCATCTCTCAAGAGCGCTACAAATTAATGCTCATTTTATGAAGCGGACTGCAGCCTAGGATGCCTCATTCCAAAGAAAATGCACAAAGACTTCATTTTCTTCTTTTGCTACAGCTAGCATCCCTTCCAATGTAGCATTAGAGTGCGCTCTTGGATGCATCTACTAGGATGCAAACTCCCCCCCCACACACACACACACTTAAACTAAGGTAGGACCCTCCATGACTCCCAGACAAACAGAAATGACTTCTGAGCCACATCCACAGGCATGTCTCACCCAGTTTGGTAGCTAAACTCTGGACATCTTTGCCCTCCCCTTGGAGTTCCCTGTGTGTCATGTTTTGTTTTGCTCTATTTTTTAAAGACTAACCATCCCCTCAGCAGGAGGATGAATGGTTTTTACAAAGACCTACAAGTGAAAGGGAGACAAGCCCCAAACTGACACTAATAAGCATGAATTTGAAATTCTGGAAATTAAAAAAGAGAGTGAGTTTCTCTCCATAGTATAGATCAGCAAAAATCACATTCTTAAATGTACCTAAAAGGGGTCCCTTGCTCTATCCAAGCAGTGGCTGCTTTCAGGGTCTGCCTCCAGCAAAAGAATAAGTGAGATGATAAGCCACTCCCGGGAGGCTTCCCCTTAGCAACCTAAAAACCACTGTTGAAAATAATGCACAAACAGCTGGTTGAGAGGCAGTGGGAGATGTTACTTCTTTTGGAAGTTTGGCCAGCTACATGCAAAGGCAGCTTCAACCACAAGCAACTGAATGATGTTCCCCTCTGTGGCTCCTCTAAAGATTATCTGCATTCCAGCAACAAACCAAGACACCATCTTTGTTATATTATGCATTGACTAGTCACTTTTCTCTCATGCTTTTTCTCCAGGGAACCTGAGGTAGCATACATAGCTCCCCACTTTCATCCTCACGGTAGATCCCAGGGAGTTTCACAGCCAAGTAAACTCGGATCTCCCAAATCATGGCAAGACACGCTCCAGGCTACCCTCAAGTGCAAAGCAGTTCAGACTGTTCCACAACACACCTAACAAGACTGATAAACAGTTCCTAATTCACACCCAGGGGCATTTTTAACAAACATGGGATCCACAGGTCTATGTCCAAAACAGAGGGGGAAATGTGGGCAAAAGGAAGGACCAGAAAACCTTGAGGCTCACTTCCTGCCCCAGTTCAACATCTCAGATCAACCAGGTAACCCAGGCGCAAGGGAAGTGAACATCAGCCCTCCCATTAGGTGAAAAGAGGCAGCTGCCTCGGGTAGCAGAGGCCAGGGGTCAGCACCACAATGTTTGCCAGCCTGGGTCACCAGGAGAGCCTCTGCCACACACATACACATACACACACACAGAGAGAGAATCCACTGCCTTCCGGTGTATTGACGGACACTCTCCTTTAAGTTGAAGAAAGCAGCAGCTGGCAACTCAATCTGCTTCTGCAAGTGAAGCAGAAGAGGTGCCATCTCCTCCTTGGGAAACGTCTTCATAGAATCATGGAAGAGTAACGTTGGCAAGAGTCTACAAGGCCATCGAGTCCAAACCCCTGCTCCATGCAGGAATACGAATCAAAGGGCATCTTCCTAGTACTAGGCTGTCTTGTGCAATCTCTCATGAATCCAAGATCACATTTATTTCCATATTTGTTTTTGCTGCACAACAACTGACCCCTACGTTTTCACACCAGTCCTGTGTAAGGATGTAAATCCTCACTTGTGTACCTTGATCCTGCTGTCTTCTTCTCCTTACCAGACAGCAAGTCTTCTCTTGCTTGGTGTGGTCACAGCTGTGAGAACAACGTTGTGCTTAGCCTTGGCAAACACAGTGCAATTTGCATCAGACTGCACATCCTGCATAAAAACTACCACATCTGCTCCTCTGCTTTGCAGACACAGAGGAACCTGAAGCACTGAACGGGTTGCTTTGTCTCTCCAAACAATCAGTCTGTCTGTCTGCGCTTGCTCTGTTTGTGCTTGGCTCTCCAAGAGGGAGAGAAGGACAATGATTGTAAACTAACACATGCTGCACAGATCAAATGGAACTTAAGGGAAAAATAAAACTCTTAGTTTTGTTCTTGGCTAGAGGCAAGGGATCTCATAAATACCTCTGTGAAGTGTCTTATCAAGCTGAGACAAGCTAAATCAACAAGGATGAAGAATTCAACAAGTAGTCTTCACATTCTTGTTCCTGCACTTTAAAATTGGTTAAAGACCCATCTACTTAAAAGAGAACCTTATCTGCTATATTCCCAGCCTTCTGTTGAGATCTCGGTCAGAGAACCTTTTCTGGGAGTCTTTCTATCCAATTCTCTCCCTGCAGGTATTAAATCTTTAATTTGTCATTTTTGTTATCATTTTTATCGGCAGCTCCCAAGTACCTTAATATTTTAACATTTTAATATTTGAAGCAGCTCTCTTGGTTGTATTGATTTTTTTTAATTGACTGTTGGGTATTTTACCTATTGCAAACAGCCCTGGGGCCATTCACTAGGTGGGCAGTACATACATTAAATGTATATAAATTAAATAAGAACCCAGTTTCTCAGTGACATAGACCACTGGTATACGAATGGAGTCTGAAAAGTACAGGAAGAGAGGCAATCAAGTGATCACTGGACTCAACAGCAGAAGTAGGAAACATTACTCTAATGCCTTGGAGGGTAAACCATCTTACCCACTGTCAGGATGTTTAATGCTAACCACATTTTTGGAAATTTGTACCCAACATTACGATATCTTCCAAAGTGATTAAACTGCAATACTGCAGTAAAGCCTCTGCTCATAACCCAAGCGCAATAACAAAAGGCTCAGGATTGACTCTGCCTTCCAAGGTCAGTAGAAATGAGCACAGTAGTACCCCGTAACCATGGGGGATTGGTTCCGGGCCTCCCCGTGGATACCGAAATCCATGGTTAAGAGAGAACATCCTGTCAGCACTCCACCAATCAACAGCAGCTGCTATTTGTGACAGTAATTTGTTTTGCTGCACTTATTTGCAACAATAATTTGCTTTGTGGCAAGTATGCGCAACAGCAAATTATTTAATTATTATTGGTGGCCAACCATGGATTACTGAATCAGGGGCTGCTGAATTAGCGGATACGGGGGTACTACTGTACCAGTTTGCTGGGAAGAAATGTGTTGTCTGCGTACTAGTTTATAAATCACCCAGAGAGTGCATTGCCATTATTGGGGCAGTATGTATGCAGAAACAACCACCACAGTACCTCCCCATCTGAAGAAAACTATCCAAGGTCATGCAGGAAGACCCCTTTCAAAATGGTTGGATTTATTCCCACTATCTGAGACAGAAAGATCCTTCTGTGCTGCAGCCTGTCCAAAATTATGCAGATAATATCTTATTTATATGAAGGAGCTTCTGTAGAATCAATGTAATGATGCTGAAGAACCAGTTCAAGCACCTTCCATTTTTCAAAGTGAAGGAGACATATATTCAAAACCACATTCTTATCAAGATCACAAACAAAGCCCAGAGCAATTCATTATCCAAAGGCCACAAAACTATCCACCCCACTGCCCTTTTCTTTCATAGCTGGATTGCTGCTCTGCACTTTCCTAAGAAGAGAGAAACTACCTATCAATAATCTTCCAAAAATGGGCCATCAGCAAGCCACTGCAGATCTCCTTCAGCTAATGGGGGGAAATTCTTCCAATTCCCTGCTGGCTGAAGAACCAGCCCTGTTCTTAACGGCCTCAATGGAGTTTGTTCTCTCTCTCTCTCTCTCTCTCTCTCTCCCGGTCTCTTACAGTCAGGAGACAGCGGGAAACACAGGTGCACAAATGGACAGACTGGAAATTCAACGGAAAAGAGAGGATAATGAAAAGCAGCATACAATTGCATGGATGCAAGTGGTTCCAGGAATAGACCTGAATAAAGGCACACACACACACACACACACACACACACACACACACAAAGAGAGAGAGACAGAGAGAGAGAGAGAGAGAGAGAGAATGAGAATGAGAATGAGAATGAGGGAATGAATGAGCACAGAAGGGAAGGAGCTGTCCAAACCATAATGCAACCTCTGTCTGAGTACTGCAGTCTGATAGGAGACAGCCTGGAGGAGGGCCGGCAGAAGGCTGAAATGCATCCTTAAAAGACCAATATACTCTGCAAAGCCTTCTCTGTGATCACGGGCATACACGTGCGGAGGAGAAAGCGCCGTTAGGCAAGGTTCTAGGTCTCACCGATGTTTGGGAACATCCCAGACATGCCCAGGGCACTCATGTTTTCCAGTTAAGGTAGAGGAGGGGAAATGATTGAAATGAAACAATTTGGAGTATTTCCAAATGGAAATGCTCCAAGCTTTGCCATTTCCACACACAAAAAGTAGGAAAGCACAGATCTGCTGCTAGACAGAGAGCCCTGGCCAAGGAGATTCCATAGCAAAGCTACTATAATAACACCTGATGATATAACACACATACAACTCCAGTTGTCACTTCATACCCCTCATAATGGATATTGATTTTCTTTTTGCATGCTCTTTATAGCTCTGATGTTAACTTTTAATGTTCTAAGATGCCTCTTCTAATTCCCTATCCTTGACTTGAATATGTCTTAAATGTTCTGGACTGTATATTATCCCTCACTACTGTAAACCACATTGGGTCCTTTTCCAAGGAAAGAAAGGTGGGGTATAAATATTCAAAGTAAATAAATAATAAATACCCTAAAATTACAGGCTTTTGGAAATGGGATGCCGAATTAGATGAAGCTTCAGTCTGATCCAACAGCACCCCTGCAATGGTCACTGAAAGCCAGTCCTGGCCACAAGAACGAGCCATTCTGCACAGGCAGGCATTTCTCCATTAAAATATACAACTGTGTAGTGGCTATCTGACCCACCCACCAACCCCTGCGGGGAAAGTCTCTGCAGCATATCAGTCACGCATGTCACCTCAGCTAAAAACACCCTTCAGAGCTGTTAATAGCAAGCTTTTAAAAAGAAAAACCCGGAGGAAGAAGTATAGCTATCCCTGAAAGAAAATGAACTTATTTGTGGATAAGTGGATTTTCCTATCCCTGTAGCAGTAAATGCAAATGCAACAATCCCCAGAATTTAAAGACAGCTCTGCCTTAAAAAAAAGAGCATGGGAGATAGATAGATAGATGATAGATAGATAGATAGATAGATAGATAGATAGATAGATAGACAGACAGACACACACACACACATACCTGAAAAACAACTCATTAACCCGTATAGGGAGCACTATGGTTCTGTTGATGCAACCAAGAATCGCATTGGCTTTCCTGGCCACCGCATCACACTGCTGACTCATGTTCAATTTGTGGTCCACCAAGACTCCCAGATCCATTTCACAGGTACTATTTTCCACCTAGGTATCTCCTATCCTATATCTGTGTGCGTCGTTCTTCAAAATATCAAATAC
>JAHTLZ010000089.1:4846876-4879002 GCA_023846285.1 Phrynocephalus versicolor | reverse complement strand
ACACACACACACACACACACACACACACACACCTGAAAAACAACTCATTAACCCATATAGGGAACAGGAAGCATAGACTTTGAGACACCCAAAGGTACCCCCACCCGGAGAATGCTGCAAGAAGAAAAGCTAACACACAAAGTTCACAGCAAGCAGCGTGCTGTGAGCCAGCTAGGACAACCGTTCCAGGCTTCATTAACCATGGCAGACACAAGAATGAGCACTTGGGGGAGTTGCACTCCATAACCTCCCCTCCTATCCTTGGCTTGAATGAAAAGCATTGCTGCAGCCCAGTCCACACCAAGATAACTTTCCTCATGGTATTCTTGCTAAGAAGTTAGTAGAAAGTGGGATAGATAGTGCAACTGGGATGGGAGAACTTGAACATTTGGCAGCTAGGGATAACATAGATATAATAGCCATAACAGAAACCTGGTGGAATGTGGAGAACCAGTGGGATACAGCAATCCCAGGCTATAAACTCTATAGAAGGGATAGAGAGGGGCGGGTTGGAGGAGGGGTGGCCATCTATGTCAAAGAAGGGGTAAAATCCAGCAGAATGGAGATTGAACGAGGGTCTGACTCCACCATAGAATCACTGTGGGTTAAACTACCAGGTCCAAGGAGTGATGTGATAGTCGGAGTACTATCGTCCACCAGATCAAAAACTTGAGGGGGACCTTGAAATGAGGACAGAAATCATGGAGGTGTCTCAGAAGCACAGGATAGTAATCATGGGGGACTTCAATTATCCCCACATCGACTGGGCCAATGCAAGCTCCAGGCAAGAAAGAGAAACTGGGTTTCTCGACTTGCTGAATGACTGTGCCTTAGAGCAACTTGTCATGGAGCCCACCCGAGAACAGGCAACTCTGGATCTAATACTGTGTGCTACTCAGGACCTGGTCAGGGATGTGAATGTCACTGAGCCTCTGGGGAACAGTGACCATGCTGCAATTTCCTTTGCCATGCATGTCGGAGGAAGAGTGTCAACCAAATCAGACATAAAAACCCTTGATTTTCGAAGGGCAAACTTCCCCCAAATGAGGAAACTAGTTAGAGAGAAATTGAAGCGGAAGGTTAGAAGAATCCAATCTCTTCAGAGTGCATGGAGCCTGTTTAAAACAACAATAATAGAGGCCCAGCACAAGTGCATACCACAAAGAAAGAAGAGCTCATTTAAGTCCAAGAGGACACCGACATGGTTAACGAGTGGAGTTAGAGAGGCTCTAAAGCGCAAGGAGAGGTCTTTCTGTAAATGGAAATCCTCTCCAAATGAGGAAAATAAAAAGGAACACAAACTCTGGCAAAAGAAATGTAAGAAGATGATAAGGGAGGCAAAGAAAGATTTTGAGGAACGCATGGCTAGCAATATAAAGGGTAATAATAAAAGCTTCTTTAAATATGTTAGAAGTAGAAAACCTGCCAGAGAACCAGTTGGCCCTCTGGATGGTGAGGGAGGAAAAGGGGAGGTTAAGGAGGACTTGGAAATTGCAGAGAAAATGAATGAGTTCTTTGCGTCTGTCTTCACGACAGAGGACCTTGAGCGGATTCCGCTGCCTGAGCCACCCCTCTTGACTAAAGAATTAAATCAAATACAGGTTACAAGAGAGGAGGTTTTAGGACTAATTGATAAATTGAGGATTAACAAGTCACCGGGCCCAGATGGCATCCACCCAAGGGTAATTAGGGAACTGAGAAATGAAATTGCAGATCTCTTAACGGTAATATGCAACATGTCTCTTAAAACGGCCACAGTGCCGGAGGACTGGAGGATGGCAGATGTCACACCAATTTTTAAAAAAGGAAGGAGGGGGGAGCCGGGAAACTACAGGCCAGTTAGCCTTACATCTGTCCCAGGGAAGATGGTGGAAAGCCTCATCCAAGAGAAAATCTTAAAACACATAAAAGAACAAACCTTGCTGAGAGAAAATCAGCATGGCTTCTGTAAGGGTAAATCTTGTCTGACAAACCTTTTAGAATTTTTTGAAAAGGTCAACAGGCACATGGATTTGGGTGAACCGGTGGATATAGTCTATCTGGATTTTCATACGGCTTTTGACACAGTCCCTCACCAAAGGCTGCTGAGAAAATTGCACAGTCAGGGGATAAGAGGACAGGTCCTCTTATGGATTGAGAACTGGTTGAGATCCCGGAAACAAAGAGTAGGTGTCAATGGGAAATTTTCACAATGGAGAGAGGTGAAAAGCGGTGTGCCCCAGCGCTCTGTCCTGGGACCGGTGCTTTTCAATCTGTTCATAAATGACCTGGAGACAGGGATAAACAGTGAGGTGGCCAAGTTTGCAGATGACACAAAACTTTTCTGGGTGGTAAAAACCAGAGAAGATTGTGAAGAGCTCCGGAAGGATCTCTCCAAACTGGGGGAATGGGCTGAGAAATGGCAAATGCGTTTTAATGTAACCAAATGTAAAATAATGCATATTGGGGCAAAAAATCCAAACTTCATCTATCAACTCATGGGCTCTGAGTTATCCGTGACGGATCAGGAAAGAGATCTTGGTGTGTTGGTGGACAGCTCCATGAAGGTGTCTCCCCAATGTGTGGCAGCGGTGAAGAAGGCCAATTCCATGCTAGGGATTATCAAAAAGGGGATTGAAAATAAAACAGCCAACATTATAATGCCATTATACAAAACAATAGTAAGGCCCCACCTGGAGTATTGTGTACAATTCTGGTCATCGCATCTCAAGAAAGACATAGTGGAACTGGAAAGGGTGCAGAAGAGAGCAACTAAAATGATTACTGGGCTGAGACACCTCCCTTATGAAGAAAGGCTAAAACATTTGGGCCTCTTTAGTCTGGAAAAAAGGCACTTGAGGGGGGATATGATTGAGACATACAAAATAATGCAGGGTATGAGTAAAGTGGATAGAGGGAAGCTCCTCTCCCTCTCACAAAATACCAGAACTAGGGGACATACACTCAAATTGAGGGCTGGGAGAGTAAGAACTGACAAAAGAAAATATTTTTTCACCCAGCACGTTGTAAGTCTATTGAACTCCCTGCCACTGGATGTGGTGATGGCATCTGGCCTGGAAGCCTTCAAAAGGGGATTGGACAGATTCCTGGAGGAAAAGTCCATCACAGGTTACAAACCATGATGGAGAAACCAGGGTACTTCAAGGGCCAGATGCAGGAGAGTGGTATCAGGAGACAGATATCTAGTCTCATGCGCTCCCAAACGCATCTGGTGGGGCCGCTGTGAGATACAGGAAGCTAGACTAGATGGGCCTTTGGCCTGATCCAGCATGGCTCTTCTTATGTTCTTATGTTCTTATGTAACTGTTAGGTGGATTTGTAATTGGTTGACTAATCGCACCCAAAGGATGGTCATAAATGGCCTCTCTTCAGCTTGGAGAGACGTGACCAGTGGGGTGCCCCAGGGTCCAGTGCTGTTCAATATCTTTATTAATAATTTGGAGGAAGGAAGAGAGAGTATGCTTATTAAATTTGCAGATGATAACAAATTGGGAGGAGTTGCTAATTCCCTAGAGGATAGGATGAAAATCCAAAAAGACCTGGACAGATTAGAGTGCTGGGCCAAAGCTAACGGAATGGATTTCAACAGAGGGAAATGTAGGGTGCTACATCTAGGTAAAAAGAATGAATTGCACAGAAATAGGATGGGAGGCACCTGGCTGGAAAATAGTACCTGTGAAAGGGATCTGGGAGTCTTGTTGGACCACAAATTGAACATGAGTCAGCAGTGTGATGCGGCGGCCAGGAAAGCCAATGTGATTCTTGGTTGCATCAACAGAACCATAGTGTCTAGATCAAGGGAAGTGACAGTACCACTCTATTCTGCTCTGGTCAGACCCCACCTGGAGTCCTGTGTCCAGTTCTGTGCACCACAATTTTAAAAGGATGTTGACAACCTTGAGCGGGTACAAAGGTGGGTGACCAGGATGGTTGAAGGTGTGGAAGAAATGTCATATGAGGAACAGCTTAGGGATCTGGAAATGTTTAGCCTTTCAAAAAGAAGGCTGAGGGGGATATGATAGCTATGTTTAAATATGTGAAAGGATGTCATGTTGAAGAGGGAACAGGTTTGTTTTCAATGGCTTCAAAGACTAGGACTTGAGGCAATGGTTTCAAACTACAGGAAAAGAGATTCCATTTGAAGATGAGGAAGAACTTCATGACAGTTAGAGCTGTTCGGCAGTGGAATATGTTACCACAAAGGGTGGTGGAGTCTCCTTCTTTGGAGGTTTTTAAGTGGAGGCTGGATGGCCATCTGTCAGAGGTATTGTGATAGGGTTCCTGCATGGCAGGGGGTTGGACTGGATGGCCCTTGAGGTCTCTTCCAACTCTATGATTCTATGATCTCCATCAGGCACAGCGATGGTGCAGGAGGGGCTGGCTTTTAATGACAGCCTGTAAATTGGGCTCTTGTGTTTCCTTCAGGACAACAGAG
Organism: Phrynocephalus versicolor; assembly: GCA_023846285.1. Taxonomy (NCBI): domain Eukaryota; kingdom Metazoa; phylum Chordata; class Lepidosauria; order Squamata; family Agamidae; genus Phrynocephalus; species Phrynocephalus versicolor. Next base: position 4,874,567 of record JAHTLZ010000089.1, on the reverse strand, counting down.
ACCATCAGCAAAAGTAAGGAGTGGAACCAAAACAATTTCTGGCTCAGGAGATCTTGGGCTATCCCTTAGTGACGCCTCTCACTCTACTCGTATTTCTGTTACTGCGATGATGCCAGAAGTTGAACCTGGACTCTAAATACCCCAAACATGCTGATCTGACCAAACATGAATAGCAGAGACCAAATATTGTAATGCTGTCTACTACTCCTCCACCGGATGCCCTCTACATTTATTTTACTATAGCTTTCAAAACTACCACCCAGGATCGCTAATAATTATAGATGATGGATACTGTAATACAATGTGTCTAGACAGCACCCAGTTAGAAGCTGTTATATTATACGCTTACCCAAAAAATAACTCCAGGTGAAACAGCTGACAGTAGACCATGTCAGTATCTCAGTTTAGATAAAAGCAGGATAATTTTACACCTGTCCCTGAGTGTTACAAGTTAGGAGATGAGAATCTCCTTCCATCCCAGTAACTTAACATTACAACACCTTAAGAGATGATGCCAGAAGCCACTGACATGCCTCCATTCAGAGAAAGGATGATTAAAAACAAACCACTGTGTTCTATTGCCACCATACTGTGACCCCAACAGGAAGAAAGGGTGAGATGTAACTTGAATAATATGAGAATAACCAAGTTCTGTTCCTCCTCTGAAAAAGGAAAATGGGAAAGCCACATTCCAGAGGAATAGAAGGAAGGAAGGAAGGAAGGAAGGAAGGAAGGAAGGAAGGAAGGAAGGAAGGAAGGAAGGAGCCAATGTATAGATGGATAACTAGATGGATTTTGGTGGTTGCATAGAAGGAAGGAAGGAAGGATCAATAGATGGACAGAGCCAAAACATCTGGTTTTTTTCAACCCTAAACAGACTTACCAATTGTTGCACAAGATCAGTGTTATGAAATCGTAACACTACATTTATTTATTTAAGTAAACGAGCACAGCTTGTTTGTTGCAAAGCAGTGTTTTAACAGCATCAGAGAAGAAATATTTCTTTGTTTTAATGGCCTCATTAAAGTGTTATTATTTCTCACTTTGAACATAAAAAGAATCAGCTGACAAAGAGACCAGGACCTAAGGACCTACTTTGGGCATGGCTAGTTCCTCCCCAACCCCAACCCCCACCCAGAACAAAACCTGACTTTATACAACCACTCAGGTTTCCCCGCCATCTGCTGCAGCCGTTTTGTTTTATTGTTTATTTCAGTTGTTGTTTTAATTTGTTGTCTGTACATTTATTGTAAACCGCCCGGAGTTCCTTTTAGGAAGACGGGCGGTATATAAGCTGTATAAATAAATAAATAATAAATAAATAAAACCAATTTCCTGTCTAATACGGGAGATCTCCAGATCAATCTGCAAAGGAAGCCATGTTTCAGGGGGAAGGGGCAGAACACAATGCAGCTTAAATTCTGATTTCCTAATGGAAAAACAAAACTGTTTTGTCCTACCACTGGCCACTTTGTTTAGTCAGGAGGAAGTACAATTTCATATATCCAACATCCCTCGGTCCATTCACAACCAGAGCAGAACATTCTGAGAAATTCAGAAATGTCAAGTCATCCGAAGCCAGTCCTACTGTTTGGCAGGGGGACTCCGCTGGTGGAAAAAGCAACTGGGAGAGCAGGAGAGGGAGAGGGAAAAGAGAGACCAGGCAGAGGACAGAAGACAGACCTGTAACATCTGCTGGTGAATTCCATCTTACCACAAAGGATTTCAGCGCCTGGTAGGCTACATCTTCTACCAAGAATGCATCTTGGGACAATGTTTTGATAAAGATAGCTTGCTATCGAAAGCTCAGCTTCAATTTTTTATTTTATTTTATTAGTGACCTATAAAGGTATCTCCTAGCCTAGCCTTGTATTTTTTTTTTGGTGGGGGGGGTCACACAGCTCAAACCCTTTTTAATTCTAAAGACACAGGAGTGGCAGAAAGACAGTAGGGTTCCAGGAACTAGATGGCCCTTGAGGTCTCTTCCAACTCTATGATTATAGGAAGGGAGACAGAGTGGGAAAAAAAGAAAAAAAAGAAAATCAGTAGTGGGAGAAAATGATGGCGGGAAGGAAAAAAGAAAGGTATTTTATTTTTTGAGTCTCCTACATAAGCATTTGCAATGATATGCATGCACATACACGTGGGGGGGGGTCAACTTCTGAGAAGAGAGGGATGACCCTGTCATGATCGCCAATCCCACTGGAAACAGTCAAAGGTGCACTGCTGGACTTGGGCAGCCCCATTCCATCGCCACCACAATCGTGGCTGATCAGCTAGCTAGGAGAAACCAAGGTTCCCCCTGTCAAACCTGGCACTTCTGAGTGATAGTGGGGGTAGGGAGGTGGGTGGGGGAGTGATTTTCTCTTCAACAGAATCATTAGCTGAAAGGATAGTACCTTGACAGCTGGAAAAGAACGGAGCTAAAAATGCCATGCTGGGCTAAAAATGATCTTCTTGAAAGGCAGAGATTTCCAACAAGAAATGAATCTCCCATGTATTGACCCAGTTTTTTTAAATCTCCCCCACATTCATGTCACATATCTGATTGCATAAAACCTTCAGCACTACTGATCATCTGGTTAGTAGTCAATTCAGGAAGCTGCTTCATGACGAGTCTGGACGCTGGTTCTTGGCTACTGGATGACCCACCATCCACTGGGTTCAGTTCTGACGGTTTTGACTGCCAGGGACTCTCCAAGGGCTCAAACAATTTTCTTTGGAACCGTATTTACAACACGCCTCGACTGACATGCTCTGCCGCTGAACTGCACTCCTCTGTGAGCAGGGGCGCATTAACACGCCATCACCTTCCACTCAGCTCCATCGAAACGCCGACAGCCTCCCATTCTTAGAGCCAATGCAAAACACCTCCAAGCCTTCCCAGCACCTGTTAAAAGTTCATATATATGTTATGTATGTCGCAGTGAGCGGTGGGAGCAGCCGTCGCTGTCTTATTTGGACCCTCTCTTTGCTCTGCAGCTTCCACAGCTCAGTGTGCATGAAACGGTCTCTGTCCCCTCATGTGACACAGACAGACAGACCCGGAGAATGCACAATGACACCAAGGCTGACTGGTGCTCCCATGGAAGCCAGGGAAGAGAAGGCGCCTTATTCTTTGGGCTCAGGCATCCACTCAGTCCCCACCACGAGGGGGAGCTCTCAAACGACATCTTGTTTCCATCACATTCCCCCCCCCCCCCACTTCAGCGCTTTCGCTCAGAAGGACACGCTGCCTGTTTGTTCCACGGGAGGTAAGTGCTCTTCAATCCGGAGGCCTGCAACTCTAGCTGACAGAGACCATTTCGGGATAACAACCACCAATGGAACTGGGCTCACGTTAAGCTCTCAGAGAACAGCTCCAAATGCCAAGCTTCTACACTGCTCCCATATATAAGAACTGGTGCCTTTCGATGAAGCAATGCTCCCAAAAGAAAGAAGGAAAAATAACATCAGAAAAAACAGTGTGCCCTCTCAATTTTTTTTAAAAATAGGAACAGACAATGACTTTATTGGATCACCAAAAAAATCAAATAGCTTGCTAAATACTGTAGCGAGAGTCATTCAACAGTGGAACAACTTGCCACCCAATGTTGTGGGTGCCCCATTGCTGAAGATTTTCAAGGAAAGATTAGACAACCATCTGTCCGGGATGGCTTGAGGTCTCCTGCTTTGAGCCGGAGGTTGGGCTAGATGACCTCCAAGGTCCCCTCCAACCCTACCATGATTCCAAGATTCTATGATGAATGATAATTCATCTTCATCTGGCTGTGCACCAGGATCTTATGCATAGCTCAGTGTGTGTGTGTGTGTGTGTGTGTGTGTGTGTGTGCGTGCGTGCGTGCGTGCGTGCGTGCGTGCGTGCGTGTGTGTGTGTGTGTGAGAGAGAGAGAGAGAGAGAGAAATAAAATTTTATTTTATTTATAGAACATTGCCCATAACATTCGCTCTTCCCAGGCAGGTCATCTGAGGGTGTTGACACCGAGGGAAGCCCAGAAAACAGCTACTAGGAACTGGGCTTTTTTGATGGTGGCACCACACTTGTGGAACCATCTGCCCTCGGTGATCTGCCTGACCCCGAAGCCGCAGGTCAAAAGACAGCAGAAAACCTGGCTTTTTAGACTGGCTCTCCGTGGCTATTGACTATCCCTGTTGCTGATCTAGTTTTTGTTAATTCAATACTCCTCTGCTCTGTCCTTTAGTAAGTTTTTATTATCATCACTGTTTTGTTATTATTTATTTATTATATAAATTGTATATTGTGTTATTTACATTTAAATTTTGTAAACCACCCAGAGTGGCCCTTAGGCCAGATGGAGTGCTATATAAATCATATAAATTAAAAAAGAATTATAATTATTTACTTTATTTAAACCCTTTTTTAAACCTGCCTTTCTCCTTAAAGAAAACACCCAAGGGGGCTTATACAACATTAAAACACAAAATTTAAAGTGAGAAAGTGAGTATGCAAAGGCAGCTTACATCATTAAAAGTCAATATTTAAACCTAAAAACAATACGGATACAAACACTAAAGCAAATAAATAACAAGCTAAAAAACAAAATCAACACCATAAAAACACCTTCAAAGTAGCAAGGCACAAGCTTCTATTTAAAAACCCCACTCAGCCAGCCAGTCACTGTGGGAAAGCCTCCCTGGAGAGGAACGTCTTTGCCTGCTTGTGGAAGGACAGCAAAAATGGGGCCAGGCTAAACTCCAGTGGAAAGGAGTTCCATAAGTCTGGGAGAAGCCATTGTGAAGGCCCTCTCTTGAAACATAGCTGCCAAGGAAAGCAGGAGAGGAGGCTATCCTGCAAATGAGTTTCTCAGCATCCACACCCCATAATCCAAACGGGCTCCACAGTTAATATCGGTAGAGACCACTTCAAACCCATCTACCAGTGCTACATTTATTTACCAACTTCTTGACACAGCTCATACAGATCTGTTTACTAAATTGGTATTGCAGAATTCAAGGCAGGTCTCTCCTTAACATAAATGGTACAACGTGACCAACATGATGCAAAAAGAGATAAAGAAGGAAGATAAACAATTAAGACACATGGGCACCATGGGCCAGTTCCGGATAGAGGAACCAGCTGGAAGTCCGTTGCAGAAAATATTATGGAAGAAGCTTGCTGTTACACATCTCCCACTGCTCCTGCTGATGAAACAGATCCAAACAGTTAAGGGAAATCAAAGCAATGATAGGCTTACCAAATATCTATCTTTCTTGCATTAGAAGACATCTGATTGCATCTTTCCTACCCAAAAAAACCTAGGAATTAAATATCTCCCTTTTTTGCAGCTTTGCAGGTCATTTTGTTGGTTTTATACAAAAGGAAGGAAGGAAGGAAGGATTTATGGGCAGAACTACAAAATCTGTTTTTTTTCCACCCCTAAACAGACTTACCAATCAGATCTGTGTTAAGAATTCGTAACACTACGTTTATTCATTAAAGCAAATGAGCACAACTCCTTTGTTGCAAAGCAGTGTTTACAGCATCAGAAAAGGAATGTTTCATTGTTTTAATGGCCTCATTAAAGTATTAGTATTTCTCACTTTGAACATAAAAAGAATCGGCTGACAAACAGAGCAGGACCTAAACACCTACTTTGGGAATGGCTAGTTCTCCCGCCCCAACCCCACAAAACCTGCTGTAATACAACCTCTCAGGTTTCAAAAGCAATTTCCTGTTTAAATGGGAGTAGGTTTTAAATCATGAAGGACATATTTTCCATTAATACACTTTCCTGCAGAATGTTTCCATTTTAGAGCACATTAATTACTAACAAATAATAAATGAAATCAGGCAATTGGAATGGACACGACACAAGTTCAGCTTTCAGATCAAAGATGCAACTAACATATTTTCAGCTCTGTTTTGCTGGGAAACATAACTTTGCACACAGCTCTGCACCAGTGCTAAAAATTCATATCTTAAGAATTTTTAAAGCCTATAGGGTTTATTTTTTTCCTTAGAAGTTAAACATAAAGGAAATGTATGCTAGAAAGCTTTAAATTATTTGAACATTTAAATCACACGAGACACCCTTTATTGATCTTCTAAAGTTTTATTGACTTAAAGTAAGCCTTGCAAAAATATTAGAGTCTATCCATTCTAGGCAGTGAAAATCCCTAAAATTCATTTCTTTTTGTAAAATACTCATAGCATTAGCCACTATTTGAGAGACATAACTACTGTACTTCAAGTCCCTTTGGACAAGAAATGCAGTTCCCTGGATCCTAGCCAAAGTAATGGGAGACCAATCTAATTTACACAGGGTCAATCTGAATGTTCTGCATTTATCTATCTGCTATTGTGCACAGGGCATGGTACAAATTAACCTGTGGCAATCAACTCATCTCAGATAAAGACACTTGGGCTGAATCCAACTGTTAGCTCCATCTAGAGCACACCCACTGAAGCATTGGCACTTCTACTGGTGATGTCTTACACCAAAGTCCTACTAATGCAATGGTTTTATTCCAAATGCAATTAACAAGTGATTTTTTTCCCTTAAGGGACAGAGGGAGGTCTGTCTCCATATAAAGCACCACAACAGAAGAAGCAGTGCCCCAACACTTTGAAATTTACCCACTGGCCTTCCACATTCCCAGCCTCTGGCAAAATGAGTGCTTAAGAGATGAATATGCAAGCTGAACATACACATTCACGTTCTCCTGTGCCCACTTTTCCTAGCACCCACAATTCAGGGACAGGGAACATAAGCCTAAAGCAGAATAATGAGAAAAACTAGGGCTGCTGAAAAAAGGATGATATCTATTTAAGAGTTAAAAAAAACTTCTCATATAAAATAACAGAGTGGGCCATTTTTTACATGGGTGAAATAACAGCAGATGGAAAAAATAGTGCAAGGTATTGTGGTGTGCATTCTAAGTGTTAGGAAACACCCAGAGTCATTTCACCAGCGGTAGGGGGAAGCCACGTATTGATGTCCTAGTGAAAACTGCATATTTCCGTGTACAATTCTATATTTTTATCTAAAAGTTGTTAGACTAAAACTTGAGGGTTGTCTTATACACGGAAGTACACCGAGGAGAGAACCACGTGGTTGGCGAAACTGTGATTCTGGGTTGGAGAAGCAGGCGTCATCTTATACATGGGGGCGTCTTATAGATGGGAAAATACGGCCTATACTCATTAGGCATCAACCCAGAATGTAGTGAACGAAGCAGAAGGTTCATCTACAAAGGTCTATATGGGGCAATCCGAACATTTCCTTATTGTAGGTTAAGACACTGAGTTGGAACCATGGAAATGCACAGAGAGAAGAGAACGCTACAGAATATACAGACAGGACCGGGGGCAGGGGAGCACCCTGAGATTAACAACTCCTCTCTAGGGACTTATAAAATAAAGCCCAGAACCATGTTATCTCACACTCCCTCCCCACGCTAATCCTACAATCAAATCTACTAAGCCGTTATCACCCCCTTAAGGAAAGTTGGAATTATTACTGTGCCAATGAAATGGAACTTCTTAAGAACGTTTTTTAAAAATACACATGTGAAATCAAATCCCTTTCTGAAACCTCAGTGAACGCACCTCTCTGCCCAGTCACCAACACCCCCTAGTGGGCTAAAATCCTATTCTGATAGGATGCAGAAGAAAATGTGTCAGGATTCTTTTAGGAATTGCGTCTGATAGATAAGGCTGGGTTGATGCCAGCAAAGGGCATCTTATTGAGCACCTGAACCAGTGTAAGAAATGGTACCACTCTCCAAGTTTTGTTCTCTTCTTTTTCTCTGTATATTTGCAATTGTTCTGCCACAGCAAAGGGAGGAACATGCCAGCTCCCAACCCAATTTGGAAATGACAGTTAATTATCAAGGGCAGCAAAAAAAAAAAAAAAGGAGGGGCGGGAGAAAAAGCGGATTGTGAAGTTTCAAAATACCTCTTCAAAAGAGATGAATGAGTAATAAAATGTCAAATGCAGCCCAGTGTTAAACTGTAACATGATGCATGTTGGGACAAGAAAAGAAAAAGAAAAAGAAAAAGAAAAAGAAAGAAAGAAAGAAAGAAAGAAAGAAAGAAAGAAAGAAAGAAAGAATCTAACTGCATATTTATTTATTTATTTTAGAGTATTTTTACCCCACCTTTCTCCATGGAAAAGGACCCAAGGTGGCTTACAGTAATGAGGGATAATACACAGTCCAATACAATTAAGACATTCAAGTACTGAGAGCAGGGAATTGAGGGACATCCAACATTACATGGAAGCTACAAGGTTATAAGTGGTTATAAACACAAACTCTATGTGATCCTATAGATTCACATAAAAGACACATAATAGGTAGTCCATCATTCAGGGAAAGCTTGCCTGAAGAGAAAGGTCTTTGCCTGTTTCCAGAAGGACAACAGAGATGAGGCAGTCCTGGCCTCTAGTGGGAGGGAGTTTTTCTGGATAGAGAAAAGACTAATCCATCTAATTAAGAATTTATATTCTAATACCACTTGCCAGGTGAGACGTATGGCAAGACAGGCACCAATGGGAGTGACTGAGCAGGAAGACGCAGTTCAGTGAAAATGTTGATCCATGTTAGCAAGTCTAAAGAAAGGAGGATTGACAAGAATGCAAAGCCTTCATATACTCGGAACAACATATGTACATCTGACTAATGCATTTCCAAAAGGGTACGTCAGAACCAGAAAAGCTGAAGAAAAGAACAGCAAAAAAAATATTTCTGGACTACAGCAAGTATCTCAAGACAATTATCTCAAGATAACAAGGCAAGACAACACTATTGGCAACACTCGAGTTTAGATGATAAAGCAAATAACGGGGAGGGGATATGCTAGAGCAGTGGTTCTCAACCTGTGGGTCCCCAGATGTTCCTGAACTGAAACTCCCAGAAATCCTTCTCAGCGCAGCGAGTGGTGGAGGCTTCTGGGAGTTGCAGTCCAGGAACATCTGGGGACTCACAGGTCGAGAACCACTGTGCTAGAGGTTTATACCATTGTGCACGGTGTGGAGAATGTGGGTGTGGGAGGGTTTTCCTCACATAGAATTCGAGAAACCTGGGAGTCATGCAACACAATGAAAGTGTGGGATATTCAAGATCATTACATGAATGACTTCACACGCATGTCTTCCCAAAGTCCGTTAAAACTACTGCTGTCCCAAGATAGTGCAAGGGCGACCAACTTTCCATGGTAAATAAGGCTACTATTTACAATGGCAATGGAACCCATGACCTCAAGAGGCGGTGAGTGCTCTGACCCCGGAGCCATTCACGAGAAATCAGGACAACCACCTGGCAGATCTCCTTGGATTTGTATTCCTGGCAGGGGGTTGTACTTGATGGCCTCAGAGGCCCCTTCCAACTTCACTAGTCTATGATGCTATGATACAGATTCACCCCACCCTCCCACCCCAGCAAGGGTAGAGACAGCATGTCTTGATTATCATTTGCTGGAAACAAGAGCAGAGAGGGCCACTGAACTTCTGAAGCTAACTCCCAAGAGCAAAGTCATAGGAATAGCTTTATGAAACATCATCATCATATCACACCACCTTGTTTTCTACAAGGTAGCACTTTGTGGCAGCCAGACACTCCACAGGCCTAAGCCAAGTAGCGGATCAAGGTTAGATGAAAGTTTTTATTTCCTGGTCAAAGACATTAAATTCCCTTGCTAGTTCACATTAATCCATCATTGCAAACTTGCTTTTTCAAGCAAATGTTTCCCCCTTCCCACAAATACCATTGTTCTGAGAGGCAAATTCATCAGAACTTAAGTCCCAGTGCAACATTGGAGGCTAATAACTTCTTGATTTCCATTTATTTCAACAACAAAAATAAAGGAAAGGTATTAAGGCAAATTTAGTTTGGTGTAAGCTTTTGCCAAGGATAGTTTGCTTCTACACACCCAAGGAACACAATCAACTGATTGTGATGATCTAAATTCAACTGATCAGGCTGCAATTCTAGGAAATATACTTTAAAATCATTTCTTTCTTTCTTTCTTTCTTTCTTTCTTTCTTTCTTTCTTTCTTTCTTTCTTTCTTTCTTTCTTTCTTTCTTTCTTCTTCCTTCTTCTTCTTCTTCTTCTTCTTCTTCTTCTTCGTAATTGCAAATCTCATGGATTTTACAGTTAAAAAACGAGTCAGCTGCACATACAAGAAAGCGATTGAAAAATCCTCCAATAAAAAGGGAACCACAATTCACCATCTTCCATTACTTCTGAAATTGACATAATTAAAGATTTTTCGAAAGCAGTGCTTCGTGATCCCCACCTACCCCACCCTCAGTTTGTGTGCAACCATTTCAGAATAAAAATACTACAGTTTGTCAGATTAATTGGCACATGCCAGGGTAATGAACAGACAAATCTGCGTACATACAAATGAAATGCAAGAGTCACCATAACATTGCTCAGGATGCAACTGCAAGTCATCAGTGCTAAAAACATCATTCACCTTTTCCTAACAGGTTTATAAATCATCCCATAGCATCCCTAAAGGACAACATCACCAACAAGTACAAATCACTAGGTATGCTTAGATCAGCTTGAACTCTAATTAAAAAGTAATGCTGAAGAAAAATGGAGAAGCCCTTTTATTGACCTCTACACAATTAGGGTTTCTTTAAAGCAATGTTTTCCAACACTGGGTCCCTAAACGTTCTTGGATTACAACTCCCTAAAATCCTGGCCAGCGCAGCTAGGAGTGAAGGCTTCTGGGAGTGTTAATCGAAGAACATCTGGATTACCAGGTTGGGAACCACTGCTTCAAAGTCTTAAATGTTTTGTTCTTTTTGCCTTTATTTTTACCAAGAAGCTAAAAGATGTCACATATACACTATTATGGAACCCACAGGCACACTGAAGCTTCCAAGGCAGCCGCAACTAGCTTGCTTCTACCCCTTCCACTGTCAACAAAAGACCTTTATTTACTTTGTACATTTATTCCCCACTTTTCTCTTTGGCTTTCAATAAAAGAAGTTGGGAAAAGTTGGCCCCCGGTGGCTGAATGAACAAGGAGGTGGAGTAGCAATTATGAAACACAACGCCCCCTTGATTATGACAACGTTCAGGCCCTGGACTCCTTTCAGGGTGGAAGCCTAGCCTCCAAAGCCATTACAGGAGACAGGCTACAAACCCTGAAACAAGGTTGCCTGACACAGAGATTTGTCTCAATTGCGATGGCAGCAGGAGAGGCTGATGCAATTTTCTAAAGAGCTGTTACTGTATGTCTCCAGGAAAGCAGGGCTCCTCTGGCATCCATCTAAGCAATAAAGTCCCAACAGACGAGAAGTCTGATTAGTTTAATACCAAAAGCCTACGAGTTCTTGGTATGAAGACTGGCAGGACCCCTTTCCCACCCTTTGCTTCTAGGAAGTAAGAGAGCTACCTTCTTCTCCATTAAATTAAAGGACGTTTTCCAAGATATAAAATCGCCCTCCACCAAACAATGGCTAAGCAGAGGATGATATTGTCCTGTGTCAGCATTACGTAAAGGTAAAGGTTCCCCCCGCACCTGCGTGCTAGTTCTGTCCGACTCTAGGGGTGGTGCTCATCTCCGTATTCAAGCTGAAGAGCCAGTGTTCTGCAAGTTCATGGCCATGGGGCTGGTGTGGCTGCAAGGAAACACTATTTTACCTTCCTGCTTTTTAGGGCGGTACCTATTTATCTACTTGCATTTACATGCTTTCAAGCTGCTAGGTTGGCAGAACCTGGGGTTATCAGTGAGAACTCGCTCCGCTGCGTGGCACCTGGGATTCGAGCTGCCAACTTTGCAGCCGGCAGTTTTTGGAGCCTTAGTCCGCTGAGCCACCACACCCCCAAATGAGCATTAGAGGTGAGCACAAATTAATTCATCCCATGTCATGTGGCAGTGCAGCACCACGGATGCCCTGTGCCTCCTTTCCTTCCATTCCTACTCCCACCAGCGGGTTGGGCCGCTTACCTTCCATTCTGACACCAGGGTCCACCTTCCCTGGCAAGGTGGCCAGTCCTGGCAGTTGCTCAGGCTGCCCTTCCCCACCTCACCCTGCGGCCAGCCAATCAACAGCTGCCTCCTCATCTGAGTGGCTGCTTGCAGGGGGCAGGTGGAGAAGGCCAACCCAAGCTCCTGCCCAGACTGGCCTGTGGGAAACCAACCTGCCATGAGTGACAGGACAGAAAGGAAAAATAAGTTGTAATTTTTTTAAAAAGGTGACTCATCATGATTTGTGATTTGTCAGGGCTGACAAACTGAATTTCCCATGATGAATCCAGAAGAAGAAGAATCCAATAATCAATTTGTCTCCCCTTTAAAAGTTTATAAAAAGCCCCTGCTGCATCCAGAGACCACAAAGTTGCTTCATCTACCTCTTCTCTACAAGCTCTGCAAGTTGGGTTAAGATTGGGATTCAGACGTCCAAGCTATATACCCCCCCCAAAAAAAAGAGGCCGCCCCCTGGCAAGTGTCCTCCAGGCACCTAGAGACATCAAACCTGCATGACAGCTTCTCCAAACCCTCCTCTACCATCCCTCAAAGTTTTGTGAAGATTGAGTTTCAGACATTTAAATTATGCACCCACAAAATGGGGGCCCTTATGAAAGAGTCCTTCAGAAACTGGGTTGGGGACACTCAATCAGGAAGCTTCCCTCCAGTTTTGCTCTCTCTCTAAGTGCCTTGGGGGCCATTTTATAGACCAAAAAACTGAAAAATCAAAAATTGCTAAAAAAAATCATCAATTCATATTTCTCGGGGACTCCATTTAAGATGAGAACAAAATGAAGGATTTTGATGAATGACCTAAATTTGTCAGAAAATGTGATTCATTTTTCAATTCAGGCAAGTGATACCATACAACTGATCATGACTCTGTCTACTGACAGCCGGGTTAGGCCACAAGGCCCTCTATTCTCCTTGATGGTAAAACTTTGTGTACGTGCATGCTACAACAACTTGCTCTGCTGCACATGCCTGGGCTATGATCTAGCAACCCCAACCTGCTTCATGAGCTTCAGCATAAATGGCTGGATGAAAGTCCCCAACACAGAAATTGCACATGTAGTAAGAAGGCTGGCTTTTCCATAGGGTGAGACACTGTTTCCAGTTACCACACAGTGAAATGAATTCTAGGAATAGAGGAATACCAGGTGGGGGGTATGGGAGCAAATGAAGGGGGAGCATGGATGACCCTGCATGTTTGTAACTCATCCCAAAGCAAGCTCCAGGGAGAAAAAAATCATCAGTTCCCTTGAATTCTGGCAAGTCTGGTTGATATGTTTTAAAAAACAAAACAAAACAGGACTCCCCTGTGTGTCTTCAAAATCACATAAATTTGTGAACATACACCAGTACGCATGTACTCAATCAACAAAAGAAATGCTTCAATCTTGGGTGGAAGCATAATAGAAAAGGGAACAGGTATCCTGCTGGGGAGAAAAAAGTACAGGAACGCAAACAAATCTTAAGCATAAGGACTGTAACTTTTATTTTAAAGAACATAATTACAGAAGGAAAGCATTCATTAGATCCTCACCCTTAACCTGGGACTGGCAATTTATTTCCTCCTGATTCTGAACAGTAATAACAGAGGTGGGAGTGGGGGGGGAGAGATAGAGAAAGAAAGAAAGAAAAGAAAACCCACTCCAGCATTTGGGAAATGTTATTTGCTACACAAGAAGCAGAGAGGGTTTTACAGTTACACTATGATGGTATCTGGAGGCTTAGTTGCAACGGGGGAAAATGCAAGTTTCCCTGACACAGGGATGAGCAGGTGAGGAGGAGAGGATGCAGCCCTGTCCCTGAGGAACGGGGATCGAGAGGGTTCTCTCACAATTACTTAGCAGTTCACAGAGGCTGCACTGCTGTTTATTACTTCTTGTTTTCATACCTGTGTCATGCATTGTATGAAGCTCAAAGGCTCTTAAAAATGAATACAAACAGAGAGAGAGAAAAAGGAATGACAAGAAAAGGAAGACAGGGAGACAACCTGGCTACACACTGAAGACTTCTCCTCGATCAAGAGAGCCTTAATAAACTGATGTCATCCTGGTCACAAAAGGGGCAAAGGGAAACCACCAAGCTTAAAGGCAAAAATTCCATGGGGCTCCCAAGAGAACAAATCCACGAAGCTCCACAGCTGAGTGCCCTTGAATCATAGAATCATAGAAGTGTTGGAAGAGACCCCAATGGCCATCTAGTCCAACCCCCTGCCATGCAGGAACCCCCATCACAGGACTCCCGACAGATGGCCATCCAGCCTCTGCTTAAAAACCTTCAAAGAAGGAGACTCCACCACCCTCCTTTTGGGCAGCATATTATTCCACTGCCGAACAGCTCTAACGGTCATGAAGTTCTTCCTGATTTTCAAATGGAATCTCTTTTCCTGCAGTTTGAAACCATTTCCCTGTCTCCTAGTCTCTGAAGCCGTGGAAAACAAACCAGTCCCTTCTTCAATGTAACATCCTTTCAAATGTTTAAACATAGCTATCATATCCCATCTCAGCCTTCTTTTTGAAAGGCTAAACATTCCCAGCTCCCTAAGCCATTCCTCATTAGACAGGCATGTCCAAACTTCGGCCCTCCAGATGTTTTGGACGACAACTCCCACAGTCCTTTACCATTGGAAATACAGGCTTGGAATTCTGGGAGTTGTGGTCCAAAACATCAGGAGGGCCGAAGTTTGGACATGCCTGAAGACATTTCCTCCAGATCTTCAACCATCCTGGTGGCCCTCCTCTGCACCCGCTCGAGGTTGTCATCATCCTTTTTAAATTGAGGTGCACAGAACTGGACACTGTACTGCAGGTGGGGGTCTGACCAGAGCAGAATAGAGTGGTACTATCACTTCCCTTGATCTAGGCACTATGGTTCTGTTGATGCAACCAAGAATCGCATTGGTTTTCCTGGCTGCCACATCACACTGCTGGCTCATGTTCAAATTGTGGTCCACCAAGTCTCCCAGATCCTTTCACAGGTACTATTCTCCAGCCAAGTGTCCCCCATCCTATATCTGTGCAATTCATTCTTTTTACCTAGATGTAGCACCCTACATTTCCCTCTGTTGAAATCCATTCCGTTAACTTTGGCCCAGCACTCTAATCTGTCAAGGTCCTTTTGGATTTTCATCCTATCCTCTAGGGAATTAGCAACCCCACCCAATTTGTTAATTTGATTAACATACTCTCGGTTCCTTCCTCTAAGTCATTAATAAAGATATTAAATAGCACCGGACCCAGAACAGAACCCTGGGGCACCGCACTGGGCGTGTCTCCCCAAGCCATTAATGATCACCCTTTGGGTGCGATCAGTTACAAATCCATCTAACAGTGGTACTATCTACCCCACATTCTATTAACGTCTTTGCAAGTGTACCATGGGGAAGCTTATCGAAGGCCTTACTAAAGTCCAGATAAACAATATCCACAGCGTTCCGCTCATCCACCAGGCCTGTAATTCTATCAAAGAAAGAGATCAAATTGGTGTGGCATGACTTGTTTTTAAGAAATCCGTGTTGACTTTTCATAATGACAGCATTGCTAGTTAAATAATTACACAGACTGTCTGCTTAATAATTTCTTCTAGGATCTTTCCAGGAATTGAAGTCAAGCTGACTGGGCGGTAATTATTTGGGTCCTCTTTTTTCCCCTTTTTTAAAGATGGGGACAACATTAGTCCTCCTCCAATCAATGGGGACTTCCCCTGTTCTCCAGGACTTCTCAAATATTATTGCCAATGGTTCTGAAATTACTTCCGCCAGTTCTTTTAATATCCTTGGATGTAATTCATCTGGCCCAGGAAACTTAAATTCATTTAATGTTTCCAGGTTTTCTTGTACTACTTGTCTACCTATTCTATACTGCAATTCCCATCCCAATACCTCATCTACTCTTTGTGCCAAGGGAACTGTTCTTTCCTTTTTAGAGAAAACTGAGGCAAAGAAGGTGTTGAGAAGTTCTGCCATTTCCTTGTCTCCTGTTAATAACTGGTTATCATCACCACACAGAGAGCCTATCATTTCCTTATTTTTCCTTTTGCTGCAGACATAACTAAATAAACCCTTTTTACTATCTTTAATCTTCCTGGCAAGTCTAAGTTCATTTTGCGCTTTAGCTTTTTTTACCATCCCCCTACATATATTAGCTCTTTGCTTATATTCCTCTTTGGTGCATTCCCCATTTTTCCATTTCTTGTACTTGTTTTTCCTTTATAGTTACCTGAGTTGAAAGATCTTTAGTAAACCATTGGGGTTTCTTTAGACCTCTCCCATTTTCTTCTTGTTGTTGGAACAGTTTTAAATTGTGCCTTTAATATCTCGCTCTTAAGGAACTCCCATCCATCTTGGACTCCCTTCTCTTTCAGTGTTTCAGTCCATGGAATCACAGCCAGTAATTCCCTACGCTTACAAAAATTGGCTTTCTGAAAGTCCAGGATTCTTGTCTGACTATGCTTAGCTTCACCTTCCAACTGTATAACAAATTCCAAGAGGGCATGGTCACTTTTACCTAAAAATCCCACCACTTCGACCCCATTTACAAGGTCCTCCCTATTAGTTAAGACCAGATCTAAAATGGTTTTGCCTCTTAGAATCATAGAATCATAGAATCATAGAATTATAGAGTTGGAAGAGACCTCATGGGCCATCGAGTCCAACCCCCTGCCAAGCAGGAACCCCTTCACAATATTTCCGACAGATGGCCATCCAGCCTCTGCTTAAATACCGTCAAAGAAGGAGACTCTACCACCCTCCGTGGCAGCATATTGCACTGCCGAACAGCTCTAACTGTTGCCTCCTCTACTTTCTGGACCACGAAACTGTCTGCAAGGGCATCAAGGAATCTGCTGGACATTACATTCTTAGCTGAGTTGGACTGCCAGCATATATCAGGATAGTTAAAATCTCCCATTAGTACAACATCTCTCCCTTTTGATTGTGTGGCCATCTGCTCACAGAAAGCATCATCCCATTCCTCTGGCTGATTTGGGGGTCTATAATACACCCGCACAGTGACATCACTCTCATTTTTCTCACTCTTAATTCTCACCCAAATACTCTCAACCTGCTTTCCCTGCTGTTTATCATGTATTTCTTCAGCAGTACGTGAGTACCTGAGCTCCTTGTATTAGCATGGACTGTCAAGGAATTGTGTAATGGGCCGTGTAGTACTTTCCCAAGTTCTCTCCTAGGCTTACACAGATGCTGCATTATAGCCCGAGACCACAGAAGCAGCTAGAGGAAGACCAAACATCTGCATCCCAATAAAGCTGATGAAGAGCATTCTATCCTGAGAACTTTGGGTGGACTGAGGGAAAGAAGACTGATGGATATGGAAATATGCTGCAATGTGATTGGTTGTAACCTGAGAGGTGGGTGAAAATAGAGGAGTTAGCTAATAATATACAGTAGGACCCCCATATCCACTGATTCATTAACCACTGGTTCAATTATCCACATTTGGCAGAGGGAAAAAACAATTCAGCGGCTGCAAAGCAAGCTACTGTCACAAAACAGCAGCCATAAAGCAAGCTATTATCACAAACTAACACCTTTGGTGGGGAGGTTGGCATTCTCTCATATCCACAGTTTTCGTTATCCACCAGAAGGCCTGGAAACGATACACAGCAGATACCGGAGTCCTACTGTAAAATGCTTTCTAGTATTAGTGTGTGTCATTGCAAGACTGCTTTTCTATTAGGAATTTAATTATTGCAGCTTTGATGCAGAGATGGGTTTTGTAGTTATTAGTAACAGTTACAGTTAGCTTTTATTATTTTCTGGGATTGATTTTCCTGAAACTGCTTAGAAATTAAGCTGAACTATTTTGCCTTGCTTTATCTTGTTTTACTGTAACTTTAATGTTTGCATTTTTACTATTTTTCAATTTTTGATAAACATAATATTTTAGCAAGATGTGATCATGAGGGGAGGGAGAGTGAGTGTAGCTAATGATAGTGCTTTCGCCATAAAAATAATTTTAAGTAACTCTGGACATTTGGGTATTTTGTCCTACCTGACAGGGTTGGTGTGCATTCTTAAAGTAAGCAACCAAGTTTAAGTTCTGTCTTTGAAATCAAGACAGGTTGAAGCTAGGGTTGGAGGAGTCCTACTGGCATTCAGACATGCATCCTCCAAGGGTTTTTATTCATTCATTTATTCATTCAATTTATATACTATCCATCTGATACGAAGCCACTCCGGGCCGTTTACAGTATAAAAAAGGACCATATCCAATATACAATAATACAAAAAATAATAATAAGGAACAAATGGTACAAACAAAAACATAATTAAATCGGACCTCAAACCATAAGACTCAAAGACGGCTAAGACAGGTTGAAGAGACAAGCCAAATTGCAGAGGGAACAGGACAGCGGAGCAGTTAGTACCCAGGGAAAGCAGATTTGAACAACCAGGTCTTCAATCGCTTTTTGAAAGCCTGCAACGAGAGGGCCTGGCAGATCTCTGAAGGGAGTTGGTTTCACAATTGGGGAGCTGCCGCCACGAAGGCCTGGTTCCTTGTTGTCTTGTGAGCCTCCCTCAGGGTTGGCACCCTGAGGTGACCTGCTTGCGACTAGTGAGTGCTTTTAAGAAGCCAGGGGCCGAAGGGTGGCGAATTGGCAGCGTGGCCAAGGTCTTCTCCTAGTGTTGTCTGGAAACCAGGGTGGCTTCAAGCTCCCAGTTCCATGACATGGACATCACCTGACTACAACAATGGATGCTTCACAAGTGATGAGCCTCCATCACACACACACAACCGCCCCCCCCAAGTATAAAGATAGTGTAAGGCAGGAGTGGGGAACTTGTATCCCTCCACTGCTGCTGACACAATTGTGCTTAATGAGGGAAGCTGCCTTCCAATTCCAACAACAGACTGAAGGACCCATGTCTTCTTTCAACACCTGTAAAAGCACTCAATGTCCTCCCGACCACCTTAGGTGAGACATGGTATTCATAGAGTTGGGGTGGGCATTCATTTGTCATACTTTGTTTGACTATAGTTCTTATCACCGTCATCATTTCCAGAGCAGTTGCTACAAGGTCAACTTAATCCCTCTGACCTTTGCCATCTAATACAGATGCACCTACTATCTGACATACTGGGTTCTAGCAAGCCAAACTGGTTGGCAGCTAGAGACGTGAAGGGAAAGGGGGGCGGGACACGGGAAAGGGGGGGATCACAAACCGAGCTCCTCAAGCGCCAATCAGAAGCAGCACAAAGCCAAGCAGATCCACGAATTACAGCAGTTTTGGAGACGTCAGAGGCGAAAGAGTCGTCTACAGATAAAAGAGGAGCTTGTGTCGAGATCAACAGACTGCCTTCACTGTACTTCCAAAGCAGTGCACCACTTGCTCAATGCAGAATTACAAATGCTTCGTTTTTAAATAGGGAACAACTCAGCCGCGATACACATGACAACCTTGACAAGAGATGGCAAGAACACCCTATGTTAGAGCAAAAGAGCAACATGGTATACGGGATGACAGATCCGGCATTTGCGTGTCTTCTTGGTAGAGAAGCTTTGAACACACACACACACACACACACACACACAGAGGCGTTCATGAGACAGACCCTGACAGCTAAAACAAGGATAATCAGAATGCATTCAGGCAAAATATTTATATACTGCACAAGTATCAGAACAAAGGCTTCTCTTCAGAGCCACCTCCTAAGAGTCTGCTGTTCAGACGAGCCTTCAGTTCTGAAGAAGAAAACATAGTTTGGTCTAGAAGCAGAGATATTGGGCAAGCACAGAGACCTTGTTTTAAAAAACAGGTGAACAGAATAAAGAAAAGGAGGGGGACGTGGAGCATACTGGGGAGAAGAGGGTGGGGGAAACATAACAAAGCACAGAAAGATAATTAAGCTATCAATTGCAAGAGGAGGAAATCAAGCCAGAGTGAAGAGACAGCAGGCTTCCCGCCTGAGAGTACAAAATATTTTTAACCGCTTGGCAACTTAGACGAGGTGGCAGGGTGGGGCAAAGGTATTTCCATTTTAAGGCAGAATGCCTAAATTTAAACTTCTGTGGGTGCTCTAATCCCAAAGGGGAGCAACCCTCAAGGGACAGAAAAGACAGTCAGCAGAGCCCCGTTCTAGGCTGCCATGGTGATGAAGCAAGTGAAAGGGGAGCCCGGCAAAAGAACCCACAAAGTCAATGCCATTTGTGGGGAATCTTAAGCAGGCGAAGACATCTGCTTGGGAATACTCTGAAGCAAATGGTGAGCCACTGTGTGAGACAGAATGCTGGACTGGATGGGCTGTGGCCTGTTCCAGCAAGGCTGTTCTTATGTTCTAAAGGGGTTCCGAAACACATACACACAAAAAAAAAAAACCACCAGTGCTTTAACTAAAAATGGGACAGACACGGTTTCAATTCAACATTTCCCTCACTGGTGAGCAAAAAGATAGATGTGAGCAGCATCATTAATAATCAAAAGCATCAGTCAGCCATGTAGTCTCTGAAACCACTAGCCAAGGAAGGAAGCCGACACCAGAGAGAATAGCCTTAAGAATGAATTACTGATGGTCAGGTCTTACCCCCTGCCCTGAATTACCCCATCTCTTGCTCGGAACAGGCTCTGGGTCCCACAAATAGCTTGAAAACCCTTTTAAGGAAATGCCAACTCAGGCACGCCTACCTGCTCAAGACTATTTTTTGCTGCAGGCCACCCGATAACGTCAATGGCAGTAAACATTTTAGGCTGTATACCCCACCCTTGCTTTTTTTTCTGCATCATCCCCCAGAAAGGAAATTCCTCCCCCCTCCCCACTACTGAAACTGACAGTAACTCTTCATGGCTCCAGTTCCATCTTAACCATTCTGCATTGCCCAAGGAGTCATACATTCATTCACTGCAATTCCCCACACCTCTCTCTCTCTCTCTCTCTCTCTCTCTCTCTCTCTCTCTCTCTATGAGGCTTTTCACACGACCCCTAAGATCCGCTGGTCACTTAAATTCGGACCAGAGATCTTGGGGGCTTGTCGCTGTTCCTGTGTTCCCACCCCCTCCGTATTCCTGACTGCTGGCTGCGTGACGGGAGGGAGGAAAAAAGGAAGAAAATGTGGCTCACCTCCGTTCTGCCGTCTGGGAAAACAATTTTAAGCTCCGGAGCTGGGAGCCATTTGCCCCGGAGTTTAGGGGTCGTGTGAAAAGGCTCCATCTCTCCAGGCATTTTTAATGCAAGTCTAATTAAGAGGGCAACTGGTGGCTCCACAGGGTCTCCTTCCATGCCTGCCACCTTGGCTTGAACAAGGCTTGCCTCCATGTTGCTCCCTCTTCTCTCCCAAAGGGCAGCTGTAAGTTTCTTTTCTAGGCACCCGTTGCTTGCATTCCCACTTTATGTTCCCATCTCAGGGTTTTCCCTCTCTTTGACTGCAACCTGATGTTTTGGCCTCCCTCTTTCCCACAAGGAGAGAGTGTTCCAAACTCTCTTAAATCACTACAGAAACTTTGGGGTTCATTATCCTCAAATAAATGCACAGTGAGCCATTATAACCCCCCAATCCCCTGTGTAGAAGGTTCTCTCTGGAGACCACCATCCCTCTTGTTCATATCTCCTACCTAATTCTTAGGTCATGTGTATGGCCACCCACCCCCAGGCACTGCACACCTTGCTTTGTGTGTGTTTGCATGCGGGTACAAACACATGTCCAATTCATGGGTGTAATCAAGGAACACGTCCATTTTTATATTTTCTCGTGTCCCAATGACTTCTTATGAGGAGGGGGCATCTTATACCTTTTAGGTGGGCTTTTTTTTAATCTACTCAAGATATGAGAAGAAGGGTGTCTGTGCCTATATAGACAAGCCCCTTCTTTTAAATGTATGGTGCCAATATGGCACCTGATGCACATCCCAGAACACAGAGGACACAGGGCACACAAGCGCCTGCTTTCCTTTCGGGGTGCTCCACATCAAAAGGGAGGAAGGGGGCACCTCTTTACCCTCCCCTCCCTCCTCACCCACCCCACAGGCACTCGGCCCACAGAGGGAAAGATGCCTGCAAGTGGGAAACAGGGTAATTTCATCACTCACCCAACACAAACACACAGTCCGACAATGGGGTGGGGGTGGTCCCTACCGAAGGAGAGGGCATTTCTTGGTTTTTGCACCACCTCCTCCTACAGAAGAGCAGGAAGATGACTTTTTAGACACCAAAATACACTCTCACACAAGCATCTACTTGGAGGAACAGCATTTGCAGGACATTCACTTATGCCCACAATTTCCCAGTTAAGCCCATTCGGAGACAAACCAGACTTCCTGAGGAAAAACCGAATTCTCATGCCCAGAAAAGGGTGTAAGCCCAGATAAAGGGGGGGAGCAACTTCTTTATTATCCCCCCCCCAGCACACACACCATGGAGGTGAAGATGCATGCCTCTTGGAACTTTTTCATTAGTCTCTCTCTCTCTCTCTCTCTCACACACACACACACATACCAAGGAAGCACGGTATCTTATTTTCTGCACCCTCTTACGCCCCCACCGAGAAAGACAGAAGGGCAAGGCTTTTATTAACTTCCCACACACCTACATACCCCCACCTGAGCCTGTGCCTTTCCTTTCTGCACCCGCAAATCAGGGAAGGACACCTTCTTCCTTACCCCACCCACCCTCCAGTAGGTACAGACACACAAACAAAGGGGGGGGGGTTGTAGAAAGAGGGAGGGGGGAATTGACCCCCACCCCACCCCTTTTCTTGCAAGCTGCCTGGGGTTCTTTTCCAGGGGAAGCCTCGTGGCCCTCTTCATTTTTCTAAGCCGCCCCAGGTCCCCTCTTTGGGGAGCTTTTTGGAAGTCTCCTGGTGTCCCTTCCTTTCCAAGCCACCTGATCTTGCTAAGCCAAATGGGGTCCCCTTTTGGAAGCCGCCTGGGATGGGATCCCCCCTCCTCCCGCAGCCACATGCACACACTTCTTGCCATCGCAAACCGGCCTGCGGTCCCTCCTTTTCCGTTGACTTTTCCTGCACCCTCCCCAATCCGTTTTTTTTTTAGAGGGGGGTAACCCTCCTGGCGCCCCCTTCTTTCTTTCGGCAAGCCGCCCGGGGCCCCTTTCTTTCCCTTTCCATCCCGGGGTCCCGTCTTCTGTTGCCTGTCCTCCCTTTCCTCCCCATCAGCTCCCCCAACCCCCCCAAACCCCCCACCCCCGCGCGGTCCTGGCCGTCCCAACCCTGGAGCCAGACTCCTCCACTTTTAAAGGGAGCGAGCCGTGGTCGAGCCAGGCGGCGGAGTGGCAAAAGCGAGAGGCGGCGGCGGCGGCGGCGGCGGGAGACGGACTCACCGAGGGTGAAGAAGGGCAGCTCGGTGTTGTCCAGGTCGTCCTGCACCGCCACCCGCCCGGGCAGCTCGCTCCGCACGAAGAGCAGCAGCCGAGACGAGTCCCCCAGGCCGCCCCCGCCGCCGAGGGGTCCCGAGGAAGAAGAAGAAGAAGAGGAAGAAGAAGAGGCGCCCGGCGGCGCAGGAGGAAGGGGAGCCGGAGGGAAAGGAGCCGCCGCCGCCGCCGCCCCCCCGGAGGAGGAGGAAGAGGAGGAGGAACCGCCGCCGCCGCCGCCGCTCCAGGCCATCTCGCTCTCCCGCAGCACCGGCAGCGTCGACACCGTCACCGTCTTCTCCCGGCACGGACTGGCCCCGCTCCCGCCCGCGGTCCTGCTGCGCCCCCCGCCGCCGACCCCGCCGATGCCTCCCGGTCCCACCCGCCCGGAGGCTCCCCCCGCCGCCGCTCCCGCCGCCGCCGGCACAGCCGCGACGGCGACGGCAGAGGCGGCGGCGAGGGGGGCCCTCCCGGTCCCTCCGGCCAGCAAGAAGAGGAAGAGCGGCAGCCACGGCACCGCCACCGCCGCCACCGCCGGGGAAGGAACCGGGAGGGCAGCAGCGGCGCCGGCGGAGCAGGAGGAGGAGGAGGAGGCGGCGGCGGCGAGGGAGAGGGAGAGGAAGAGGAGGAGGCGGCGGCAGCGGCGGCGGAGCAGGAGCAGCGGCGAGGGGCGCCGGGCGGACATGGAGGAGGACGAGGAGGAGGACGAGGCAGCAGCAGCAGCACCGCCGGCTCGGCGGAGAGAGAGAGAGAGAGACTGAAGGAGGGAAGGAGGGAGGGAGGCGGCGCCCCGCCCTGGCCACGCCTCCCGCCCGGTGGCCCGGTGGCTCCGCCCACCTCGCGCGTTCCCTCCCTCCGCCCCGGCTTCCCCGCCGCCGCCGCCGCCGGGAGGGAGGGAGGAGGGCGCCCCCCCGTCCTCTCGCTCTTTCCCGCCCCTTCCCCTCCCCCACCCCAGTTGTCAGGCGCGCATCTGTTTCTCTCTCTCTCTCTCTCTCTCTCTCTCTCTCTCTCTCTCACACACACACACACACACACACACACTGTATAGTAAATGAACTTGAGCGTGTTTTCTGTGTGTGAGCACACACACAAAGTTTATTTAAAATGTTTTTCAGCCAGCCTTCTCTCCTTCCAAAGCACCCAAGGCGGCTTACAAGCATTTAAAAATGTAATCTTGAAAAACAAACACAACTGTTAAGAGGTCGCTAACTCATCCCCACCTGTGGGAAGCCAGGCAGATAGTTAACACCTTGGTTTCTGTGGGCACACACACACACACACACACACCTCTGGAGGAATTAACTACATATATCTAGTAGCTTCACCCTGAGTGTGTATATATGTGACCACATAATCAGCGTTTAAAAATATATTTTCATCACACACCACAGCTGTGAGGCACACCTGAATCTCATTCACTCTGTCACCCTCATACAGACCCACAGCATGGAGAAGAAACATCTATCTATCTATCTATCTATCTATCTATCTATCTATCTATCTATCTATCTATCTATCTATCTATCTATCTATCTATCTATCTATCTATCTATCTCTGTCTGTCTGTCTGTCTGTCTGTCTGTCTGTCTTGTAGGTTCACCATACAGATAAACAATTTGTGTGGGTGTGAAGGTGACAAAGGTGCACCTCACAATTGGGGAGAGGAGAATATATAAAGAACATTTTGCTTTATTTAACCCTGTTTGCATCAACAATCACAAAATACACAGGATAGCTTGTAGATGTACACATTTCCTGATAAATTTCTAGGTATGCCTCATTATAACCTTCATGCACCAGGACAAAAATATCAATTTATCTTGCTCATTTCTGTCCTCAATTGTTTATTTACTTATTTTACTTACTTATTTTATTCAGGACCCAGGGGGGAAAAATAAGCAAGAAACATCAAGTCCGCCTTTCCTTAGTCTGCTTGAGTCTTCCAAAACTGCCTCTGCCTTTTTCTCTGGGTGTTTTTCTATTTTTGGTGGAATGAATATCAAAGAAAAATAAAAGACAATATTAGAGCAAAATGTTTCATTTATGTGTGGGCATACTGTCCCACAAATAAAACTTGTTGGTCTTTTAGTTGTTCCCAATAGCAGCTGTGACTGGTAATGATAATAAAATAAATCAATAAAGTTTCTTTTCCTCTTCATCAAGGGAGGTCATGAAGGTTTATGTCAGACTAAAATTGCCAGAAAACTCCTGATTTATAATAACACTGACAGATAATGAGGACAATGTACTTTACATTTTCCTTTCTGTGAGGATAAATTTTTAATATAAAGGTTATACCAATTTTTTATTCAACTTTTTAAGTTGCTACAAAACTCTTAACCAAGAATTACATCACCCAATGATGATAATAGCATACATTTTATTTTCTCCTTCATGAGGGGTGGGGGAAGGGTGTAACCATAAAAAGAGAAAATATTGCAGAGTGGAGGATTATGTAACAACATATGTATTTTTCTTTTCTTTTCTTTTTTGATATACAATAGTTTGAAATCTTTAAAAGCGTACACAAGGAAAAAAACAGCCTATTTCACTGCTTTTACATTATGTAGTTTCCTTCATAACAGCAATGGCAATGACTAGCAAGACCGACTTGCATGTCTAGCTGTACAAATGTTGCCATACTTTTTGAGAAAGCATGTCCTGGAGAGATATTAGTCACTTCCTTGCTCCAAAAAAACCATTATTATTATTATTATTATTATTATTATTATTATTATTATTATTATTATTATTATTATTATTATTATTATTAATAATAATAATAATAATAATAAATAAATAATGTATTTATTTATTTCACTTTCCTTTTTGTGAAGGGAGAGAGAAATTCCAGCCAAATAATGAAGTCAGGAAAGTCTAAAAATAAACATAAACACTCCCCCCCTTTTTTTGAATGAGCCATTCTGTGGAGTGAGAAACTTTTAAAACTGCAAGTGTACATCTCCTCCAGTGAATAAATTTTTATATTTATAAGTATAAATATTTTTCACTGCTCCTAAGTGCCATGTAATTCCACTGCAATAACAACAACTCAGAGGGGGGAAATAAATGCATCTTTATATATCCACATCCTCTCTGAGGTGCCAGCTTTACTGACTGGCTCCATTTCTCCCTCTTTTCACAAAAAAGAATGTGGAAGGAAAATAAAACTTATAGCAGTGGTGTTACACTATGTGCATATATAATGTTTGAGGGTAATTGAAATAAATTCATATTTCCCCAAACACTTTCTACATTTTAGAAACTGGCTTATTTCTTCACTGAAATGAAATGAAACAAAAACATGATATTTTCGTCCCAGGTATACATATCTTACATATCTTTAATGGTACCTCTGATTTATGGAGCAAGAAAAAAAACAAGTCCTATGTATCTACTATATAGCTTCACATTTCCTCAACACACATGTTCAATAAGTTTCCAATCTGAGGTGGAGCCTCATGACTATATACCAGTCAGGAAGGAAAATAAGTGCTGCTTTATTGTTAGTTTTCATTTTTATTTAATGGCTTATCTTCCCTACAAGTAACAAATTAAGTGCACTTTTATCTGCAGCAGGCCCAAATTTGTCTAAAGATGTTCATCTCAATTTCCTGGCTCTCCCTTGTGCCCTCACTTTTTCACAAAGGGGCAAGTACGCATTCTTAAACTTTAATAATACAGTTATTAAGATCTGTAGTGCTTAGCTTATTCAGAAAGTCCTTTTGTGTTCATCCTACATATATTCCATAGAAGCTTTCCCAATTTATTGCCTGACTAGGATTTCTTCCACCAGATTAAGAGAAAACATAAATGGGCTTCTTTAATAAAAATGTGTGTTCATTTCTGTGAACATGGTTAATCATTATCATTTTAGCATTTCGGTTTACTTTTATGGACTATCACATTGCTTCCAACTTAACAGCTATAACAGGGTTTGCAAAATATGTGAGAACGTCACTGGTTGGCCTGAGATCTGAACCCAGGTCTAGTCCAAAACTCTAACCCCTACTCCTCACTGCCTAGCACTTATACAGCACTTTTGGGCAAATAGCAATTCAGGAGTCGGCCAACCACCCATAAACCTGTAAGTTTGTGTGTTGACTTAGCTTTGAGAAGTTGGAGTGTTCATCCACATTCTATGGATTTGTTGTTGGTTTTTTTCCCATTGCTCTCCTGCCTAAATAGGGTTCATTTCTTTTCAAAGCATCTACAATTGTCACAAACACACACACACTATATTGTCAATTTTATTTACTGGCTTTCTTCTGCACTTCACAGAGATAGACATCTCCATGCTTTTCTCCGTTGCTTATCACCCCTCATACAGAGAAAAATGGACCCATAGGTGGGAAGATATGGAGAACAGCTTTATTTACTCGTCCCATCTGTTGGACAAAAACCTTTGCGGGA